>CAXDID010001235.1:395174-555429 GCA_963988835.1 Hexamita inflata
ACTGCAAACAAGCGGTTAGTTATCAGCATCAGGTGATGTTTCCATTCAGACAACGCCGTTTCTGGCTAAACACACGCAACATAATCCTCGAAGACACGCGAACGAAAGTAGATTTGCAGCACAGGCGCCGCGGCTGAACGCTCAACGAGCGCGAAATATGCTGGACTAACTAAGATAATCCTTGCCTCCGCAGTGTGCCGTCGACCACTAATCTGAAAGCAAAGACGAATTCAATGGACGGTATTTCATGAGACAGTGCGTTTAAAACTGCCTCTATGGTATTGGTATATTCTTTATTAGTTGTTCGCAAGCGTCGGCAGACGTTGCTCAAACCAGCACGCCGAGGAGGAAGCGATAATCTCGGTCTGGCGCCTTGTTTCATCAGCTACTATTCATTTTTCTGAACGCAACCGCTTCTCTGGAAAAGTGAAGTTGGCGACTCACGGGTTCGGCTCTGTGGAAACTCATGCACACGTGACTGTGATGCGCCAGTTTGCGCAAGTTTCACACGACGATACATGTTGCGCAGCTAGCGACTTGCGCGGACTTGAACGCGTGCATACCCACTGAAAAAACAGAAGCGCGTTCATACGTGGACGTAAAACAGGCATGGCTCGACTTTGTGGAAATATCCGCCAAATACATTTTGGCCGCGGTTCAAATTATTATGATATTTCTGAACGTGTACAGATTATCAACAAATACGCCTAGAATAAATATATATGAAAATAGTAATTTTTGATAACACGATTTAATAAAATAACAGAACACACTACAATTTTAATAATTGTCACTAGTCCGAATGGACTTGAAACTCAACAATGCAGATAATCCAGTTAGTCGCTAATATATTAACTAACCAAGATGGCGCGAAGACGGACTAAATACTTGTGAATCACAAATTCACATTTGGATATCAGCGCACGGATGCCGCTCGAAAACAAGCCGACTCAAAATACTTCTGTGCAACACAATAAGTTCCAGGCAACTCGGTGCCGTTTGGACTGCAAACAAGCGGTTAGTTATCAGCATCAGGTGATGTTTCCATTCAGACAACGCCGTTTCTGGCTAAACACACGCAACATAATCCTCGAAGACACGCGAACGAAAGTAGATTTGCAGCACAGGCGCCGCGGCTGAACGCTCAACGAGCGCGAAATATGCTGGACTAACTAAGATAATCCTTGCCTCCGCAGTGTGCCGTCGACCACTAATCTGAAAGCAAAGACGAATTCAATGGACGGTATTTCATGAGACAGTGCGTTTAAAACTGCCTCTATGGTATTGGTATATTCTTTATTAGTTGTTCGCAAGCGTCGGCAGACGTTGCTCAAACCAGCACGCCGAGGAGGAAGCGATAATCTCGGTCTGGCGCCTTGTTTCATCAGCTACTATTCATTTTTCTGAACGCAACCGCTTCTCTGGAAAAGTGAAGTTGGCGACTCACGGGTTCGGCTCTGTGGAAACTCATGCACACGTGACTGTGATGCGCCAGTTTGCGCAAGTTTCACACGACGATACATGTTGCGCAGCTAGCGACTTGCGCGGAC
This sequence comes from Hexamita inflata, assembly GCA_963988835.1. Lineage (NCBI taxonomy): Eukaryota > Fornicata > Diplomonadida > Hexamitidae > Hexamita > Hexamita inflata. The sequence goes on from CAXDID010001235.1 coordinate 396,725, forward strand.
TTGAACGCGTGCATACCCACTGAAAAAACAGAAGCGCGTTCATACGTGGACGTAAAACAGGCATGGCTCGACTTTGTGGAAATATCCGCCAAATACATTTTGGCCGCGGTTCAAATTATTATGATATTTCTGAACGTGTACAGATTATCAACAAATACGCCTAGAATAAATATATATGAAAATAGTAATTTTTGATAACACGATTTAATAAAATAACAGAACACACTACAATTTTAATAATTGTCACTAGTCCGAATGGACTTGAAACTCAACAATGCAGATAATCCAGTTAGTCGCTAATATATTAACTAACCAAGATGGCGCGAAGACGGACTAAATACTTGTGAATCACAAATTCACATTTGGATATCAGCGCACGGATGCCGCTCGAAAACAAGCCGACTCAAAATACTTCTGTGCAACACAATAAGTTCCAGGCAACTCGGTGCCGTTTGGACTGCAAACAAGCGGTTAGTTATCAGCATCAGGTGATGTTTCCATTCAGACAACGCCGTTTCTGGCTAAACACACGCAACATAATCCTCGAAGACACGCGAACGAAAGTAGATTTGCAGCACAGGCGCCGCGGCTGAACGCCCAACGAGCGCGAAATATGCTGGACTAACTAAGATAATCCTTGCCTCCGCAGTGTGCCGTCGACCACTAATCTGAAAGCAAAGACGAATTCAATGGACGGTATTTCATGAGACAGTGCGTTTAAAACTGCCTCTATGGTATTGGTATATTCTTTATTAGTTGTTCGCAAGCGTCGGCAGACGTTGCTCAAACCAGCACGCCGAGGAGGAAGCGATAATCTCGGTCTGGCGCCTTGTTTCATCAGCTACTATTCATTTTTCTGAACGCAACCGCTTCTCTGGAAAAGTGAAGTTGGCGACTCACGGGTTCGGCTCTGTGGAAACTCATGCACACGTGACTGTGATGCGCCAGTTTGTGCAAGTTTCACACGACGATACATGTTGCGCAGCTAGCGACTTGCGCGGACTTGAACGCGTGCATACCCACTGAAATAACAGAAGCGCGTTCATACGTGGACGTAAAACAGGCATGGCTCGACTTTGTGGAAATATCCGCCAAATACATTTTGGCCGCGGTTCAAGTATTATGATATTTCTGAACGTGTACAGATTATCCAACAAATGCGCCTAGAATAAATATATATGAAAATAGTAATTTTGATAGCACGATTTAATAAAATAACAGAACACTACAATTTTAATAATTGTCACTAGTCTGAATGGACTTGAAACTCAACAATGCAGATAATCCAGTTAGTCGCTAATATATTAACTAACCAAGATGGCGCGAAGACGGACTAAATACTTGTGAATCACAAATTCACATTTGGATATCAGCGCACGGATGCTGCTCGAAAACAAGCCGACTCAAAATACTTCTGTGCAACACAATAAGTTCCAGGCAACTCGGTGCCGTTTGGACTGCAAACAAGCGGTTAGTTATCAGCATCAGGTGATGTTTCCATTCAGACAACGCCGTTTCTGGCTAAACACACGCAACATAATCCTCGAAGACACGCGAACGAAAGTAGATTTGCAGCACAGGCGCCGCGGCTGAACGCTCAACGAGCGCGAAATATGCTGGACTAACTAAGATAATCCTTGCCTCCGCAGTGTGCCGTCGACCACTAATCTGAAAGCAAAGACGAATTCAATGGACGGTATTTCATGAGACAGTGCGTTTAAAGCTGCCTCTATGGTATTGGTATATTCTTTATTAGTTGTTCGCAAGCGTCGGCAGACGTTGCTCAAACCAGCACGCCGAGGAGGAAGCGATAATCTCGGTCTGGCGCCTTGTTTCATCAGCTACTATTCATTTTTCTGAACGCAACCGCTTCTCTGGAAAAGTGAAGTTGGCGACTCACGGGTTCGGCTCTGTGGAAACTCATGCACACGTGACTGTGATGCGCCAGTTTGCGCAAGTTTCACACGACGATACATGTTGCGCAGCTAGCGACTTGCGCGGACTTGAACGCGTGCATACCCACTGAAAAAACAGAAGCGCGTTCATACGTGGACGTAAAACAGGCATGGCTCGACTTTGTGGAAATATCCGCCAAATACATTTTGGCCGCGGTTCAAATTATTATGATATTTCTGAACGTGTACAGATTATCAACAAATACGCCTAGAATAAATATATATGAAAATAGTAATTTTTGATAACACGATTTAATAAAATAACAGAACACACTACAATTTTAATAATTGTCACTAGTCTGAATGGACTTGAAACTCAACAATGCAGATAATCCAGTTAGTCGCTAATATATTAACTAACCAAGATGGCGCGAAGACGGACTAAATACTTGTGAATCACAAATTCACATTTGGATATCAGCGCACGGATGCCGCTCGAAAACAAGCCGACTCAAAATACTTCTGTGCAACACCATAAGTTCCAGGCAACTCGGTGCCGTTTGGTCTTCAATGTTTGCTTATACTTTTAATCTATCAATTTTTGATAGTAGATTAAAAGTATAAGCATTTTATAGCGTGTGTGTAGAGGCACATGTTATGAGCTAAGATAGCTCTCAGTTACGCGTGTGGAAATAGGGATTTCGGATGTTGAGTGATGACTAAGTGAGTCGTTTTATTCTAATATGAAACTGAAATTGAAGAATTAAAAATGTGACCAATTAGTCCTCACTTAGCATCCGGAATGTCTTCTTCCACACGCTTGATGAGCCCTTTGGCTCTAATGTATGCTGTGAGCACTAGTACACTGATGATTTTGTTACATGCATGGCAGAAATATGATAAAAATGTGACCAATTACATTCTATGATACTGATATGCGTCTTCTAATCAATATTAATAAGATGTTTTCTTCCATAATAATATATAAATAACTATAATATTCTAACAAATAACTATGTGATAAGACACTTGCTATTGATGGTAATTCATACATTTATTGTTAAAAAACTTAAAATCTGAAAAGTATTAAACTTAATAACAATATATAATTAGTTTAACAATCAAGTTCAATGTTTATATATACAAATATTATTCATAATTCATAAATATAAACAAAGATGGAATATTTAGATATATTCGCAGTATTTGGATTCAATAAAGATATAGTATAATTAAGCAATGCATCAATAAATTTATCTATTTCAACTTAAGTAATGAAATGCGCATTGATTTGCATTAAATGTGATGTGTAAATAACATCATCAGAATTAATTCTTATTGCATAAGGATAAATTTTGTCAGGTATAGCTCTTGAGGTACATACAGAAATGTAAGTAAGTAAAAGTAGTGTGTAATTTAGGTTTTATACATCATATGGTGCTGGATTCATTCACACTATATAAAACACTATTAAATCTTTTAATATAATTAATACCACAATTTCTGGGGCATCATAAATTTAAAGTAAATTTAATGGCTATGTTACTTCAGGGCTATATTCTGATAATGATATATTTGTAAATAATGTGTATGTGTGTTCAAAAATGAAGATGGTCGGTGAATCAACATTTAACCTTGTTGAGTCAAATTAAATAATTCCTAAATGTTCGATTTGTGGAGGTTTATTTGTCGTGTATGGTTTATGTTAAGCTTAGTTAGTTAATAGTATAAACGTAGATAATGAATTGTAATGTGTATTTCAGCGGAGTTCGACAGAACGTTTGGGTGTGGAAATGAATTTTAATAATCTTAATGTTATATATGTTATATAAGAAGATTTCTGACACATTTTTAGACCACAATAGTATATTATTATACAAAATTTATAGAATTTATTGTTATCAAAACCAATATTTTAAAGCTGCTGTAAAAAATTAAATGAATATTTTTATTTAGTTATATTAAAGAAATCAATTAATGTATTATTTTTTCTTTATTTAAATTATTTAATATTTTTATATAGTGTGGTATATTTTGCTAAATTACATCCAATGAAAGCAACCGCTTTACTTAGTACTAGTTTTTCATTAGTTAATTAATCACTTTATGTGAAAATTAATACTTTTTATTCAATCATTTTTTAGCTGCCTAGTATGTAAATATATAGAAATTATAAGTTTGATAGCGATATTTACAAAACTTTATTCAATTATTAACGGCATCATATAACATTGTAATTTGATAATGATTCTCGCTCACACCACTTAATTACTGAAATAATCCAGTTCTAAAAATTATTATTATGGTTTCAAATATGAGTTTAACATGGATAATATACTATATTACTAAATATGATTAAAATATATTTGTTTCAATTTACACTTTTATATACTATAAGAGCTTGAATTTTCATATTGTTTATAACTATTCGAGGTGGATATTATTAGAAATGAAATTATATAATTAATGATATTTGTGATATATAGATTCATTTAATGCAATAATAATTAAAATATCCAAAAATATCCAAAAAATGAGGTAAATCGTTGATGCTACAACTCCTTTGATATTAAACCATGTCACTCATAAACGCTATACTTTTAAAACTAGATATTACTTGATATTCTCATGTATTTTCGATAGATAAATTTGAAATTATTATTTGTAATTTTATCCATAAATAGAAGTTTAAAATAAAATTGAAAATGAAACCTTTAAAGGTGCTTTATTATACGCATTCTATACCTATTTAAGATAGAGCGTACGCTTTCATTGAATATTTTGCTTACCTACACTTGAATGTTGAAAATAATTTGTAATTTATTTAATTTGAATGAAATTATTTCAATTATTATTTGAAAATTAACTATAACATGCACCCACCAATATTTTAGTTAAAACTAGAAATTATTTGATGTTCTATTTACTTAAAAGTTATCGAGGAATATAGAAAATTGATTACTACTGTATTTTTGGAGTCTTTATATGTATCCAATGATGTTCGATGATCGAATCCTCTCTATTTTTCATTGATTATCTACCATCAATTTACAAAAATTGATTTCCATTCGTTGAGGTGTGGAAATCATACAATGATATTTTATTTCTATTACGTAAATAATCTATTCAATATGTAACTCTTAATTCCCGCATTCTAAATTATATAATTTCACTTCAAACCGTCTGTCGAACTCCGCTTGTATTTCCGTTTGAATTCAATGATTCGATGTGCGTTTGTAGTTAAGGATACGAATTAAATGTTTCATACTGCGTTAACACAGTTTAGTAACTTACATTACTTGAAGAAACTATTGATAAAGGTCTTGTCGACGTTAATAATTAAATTACTAAAACTTAAGTCTTAATTACGAACGAACTTCAAAATCTAGGAAACAATACATAAAATTAAATTCAAGAATTAGACACACAAATTTAATAGAATATACAATAAACCACTTTCTAACTTGAAACTTTAATTGAACAGTAAATCCTTAATTAATAAACACTATCAAACTCGAATTTCAATGAACTGGATAAACGAATTTTCAACAACATATCAAGTACGTAACTATATTTAGAAAAGTAAATTATTTCAAATTATAGTGAACTGGCATAACAAACATAAGCCAAAATATAAAATAGTGACTAATATGTGATTTCTAACATAACACGAACAGAACAATATATAAATCATACTAGAGATGTTGTTGAGTCTACCATAATAAATAATATATCTACGTTAAAAACGCAGCTTTAAGGGGAAACAAACAACATTAAAAATCTATTACTAACAAATATCATATCTAATTCAACAATTCTCGAATAAAGAATAATTGCAAATGCAACATAATTATAATAAAATATAGACTTATAAACCACTAAACAGAAAATGGATTTGGAAGCACTAAGATCAGAGACTAACAAAAATTTAACAGATGCCACAAATAATATTAATGTGAATATTATATAGAATGCATCAGGATTAAAAAATTATATAGACGCTGAAAATTTAAAAACGAACTAGTTTATAGTACAAAACAAAACTAAAATGGAATAATTGGTAAATATGACACGAGATGCAATTGATCAGAGAATAGTGAGCAATATAACGGCTGTTAAAACATAATTATAAGGAGAAACAACATCAGTCCATAATAGTATATTAAATCACATTTTTAGTAATTCAACAATAATAGAACAAAGAATTATCACCAATGCATCATAATTAAATACTAAAATTGATACACTTTCAACCAATTCTAAAATAGAACTAGAAGCTCTGAGAGTACAAGCGTATTTAAATCTAACTACAAATTTAGGCTTTGTTAATTCTAACTTATCTAGCAACATGACATTATTAAAATCATAGATCGAATCTAATTTACTTAGTAATTCAACTATTTTAGAAAAACATATTATTAATAATGCAACATCTGTTAACACAAATATAGCAACACAAAAATAAATAATAAATACTTAATTTGAGTCATCTAAAGAGTAATAAGCAAGTATAAACACAAAAATATAATAATTATTATCAATTATTAATAATATTGGACAAGTTGTATGTACATAAAAAGGTTAGTCTTACAATAACAATGGAGGATGTGCATGAAGCGGAATGAATTGATTTATATATTTATACTATTTATTTATATTTATAATCAATTTAAAAATAACCACTCCAATGACTTTGGATATTGAATTGTTAAATGAATAACCTGATAAATTAAGACTAGCTTAACTTTTAAATGATTTAGCAAGATAAGAAAATGAAACTTACTAAAAACTTATAATTTCTAGTTTTGAGTAAAATAATCTTACAATAATCAAGAACTTGTCAGAGTATTTATTCTTTTACTTTTAGAATCAACTTTTAACGCATAATTCATTAATGGCTATTTTTTAAAACATGGTTAGTTTAGATTAATTCTTAAAGCCACATATTTTAATATTTTTAACTGTTGCCAGATAGTTAACTATATTAGATTTGAAGCCAAGTAGATACATTTAGTAGCTTCTTAATGATTAATTTCTGTATTTAAATCTCTTGTAGAAAACTGGTAAGTATCTTTAGTCAAACAATGATTTTAATGCTCTTGAATTGATACTTCTTCTTGATGCCAATCTTCAAGTACCTCAACCTTATCTTTAAATTTAGTAGAATACGTACAATGAGAATGTTCAAACCGCATACAAAATCCTAAAGAACAAATAAGAACCAGAAAATTTAGCTGTTTCTCAATTACTAAAGAAATTTGCAATTGATAAGAAGGAGCAAGATGTATTTGGTCTGATCTTAAACTTGAATGCTCATTTTTAGATTTAAAAGGATAAATCAGCTGTTCCATCAAAGTCAACTCCAGAAATTTTGAAGTAAATTATCGATTCGAATCTTCCTGCGTTTTATAAGCTATTAATTTTGAATTAGTTAGCAAATTTCCCAGATTACAGAGAGTAGCACACATTTTAAAAAATTATTGAGCAGCTTGAGCCTGTGAATTAAATCAGATCGCTCACAGAGAAGATTTTACAAGCTAGGATAAGCTAGAAGTTATTGAGCACAATTGTGTACGAAACGAACAACGGTTAAACGGACGAAAACATTCAAAAATGCGTTGATGGCTGCCAGCTCGTTGCGCGTGAGCCGAATATTCCAGCCATGGTTCTTTTAATCAATTAACTGAGCTCGTACCTCCTGAGCCAGCTTTCCAGATCTCAGACGCTGAACATTAAGGACAAAATATCCTCCGTTGCCGAGGAGGCGCGAAAACTGATTAAGAGTAAGGGTGTTATTTAGCGTAGCGTAGTGACTTGCTACGCCAAAAATGGACGCATAGTACGCCAAAAATCACAGTATTTCAACATATTATCACTCAGCCTACGTGTAAATTACGCATAAATCCGTAAATTTTTCGACCTTCGTAATCATATCAAATACATTGAAAACATCATTATTATCATTGTTAATTACTTATTCTGATGTTATTTAGATATTTAATATTATAAATCTATAATGAGCATATAAAATTGTTAAAAGTAGTGATTTTTGACATATACGAGTTAAACTGACTTTATAAAGCACAATTTTTCAAATAATATATGTAAATGTAGGCATATCATTATAATAATTTATATTTTTTATATTTACATTTGAGACGATTTAATATGTCAATAATCAACAATTCGTTCAAATTTATTTTGATTGTTAAATAAAATGACTATTTTGCAATTTAATATTTTATGAATCAAAAAATATATCTAATATACCTATTTAATACATAATTGAGTAGATTACAACACATATTCATGATAATTAATAGTATTTTATCAAAATTAGAGAATATGGTATTTTGTCAAATCTGTTTCTAAGATTATTTGGTTTGCTCATATTTCATTGGAAGTGGAATTATTTTCATATAACTTACTATATTATTGATATATACCAGTTTAAAATCTAAAAATCTTAAATATTCACTCCAAATAGTCCAAATTATACGTATGTAATTTAGCTAGTACGCCTTAAAAAGCGTACAAATTACGCATTAAATAGCTAGGCGTAGCGTATGGTAGGTGTACGGCCGCCTAAAAAGCGTCGTGTCAAGCGTAAAGCGTAGGGAAATAACACCCTTCAGGGCTATATTCTGATAATGATATATTTGTAAATAATGTGTATGTGTGTTCAAAAATGAAGATGGTCGGTGAATCAACATTTAACCTTGTTGAGTCAAATTAAATAATTCCTAAATGTTCGATTTGTAGAGGTTTATTTGTCGTGTATGGTTTATGTTAAGCTTAGTTAGTTAATAGTATAAACGTAGATAATGAATTGTAATGTGTATTTCCGTTTGAATTCAATGATTCGATGTGCGTTTGTAGTTAAGGATACGAATTAAATGTTTCATACTGCGTTAACACAGTTTAGTAACTTACATTACTTGAAGAAACTATTGATAAAGGTCTTGTCGACGTTAATAATTAAATTACTAAAACTTAAGTCTTAATTACGAACGAACTTCAAAATCTAGGAAACAATACATAAAATTAAATTCAAGAATTAGACACACAAATTTAATAGAATATACAATAAACCACTTTCTAACTTGAAACTTTAATTGAACAGTAAATCCTTAATTAATAAACACTATCAAACTCGAATTTCAATGAACTGGATAAACGAATTTTCAACAACATATCAAGTACGTAACTATATTTAGAAAAGTAAATTATTTCAAATTATAGTGAACTGGCATAACAAACATAAGCCAAAATATAAAATAGTGACTAATATGTGATTTCTAACATAACACGAACAGAACAATATATAAATCATACTAGAGATGTTGTTGAGTCTACCATAATAAATAATATATCTACGTTAAAAACGCAGCTTTAAGGGGAAACAAACAACATTAAAAATCTATTACTAACAAATATCATATCTAATTCAACAATTCTCGAATAAAGAATAATTGCAAATGCAACATAATTATAATAAAATATAGACTTATAAACCACTAAACAGAAAATGGATTTGGAAGCACTAAGATCAGAGACTAACAAAAATTTAACAGATGCCACAAATAATATTAATGTAAAGCCAACCAATAGACGATAAGAATCAACAAAAGACGCTGTAGCGCGATAGAGACGATGATAAGCTGTAGCGCCACATTTGTGTTGACGGCGCTAGCTTTGGAGTGGAATATATAAATAACAGCGGAATATATGTAAATATATAGAATCAACGATTAAATGTCTAAATTCACATGTATTTGTATACTTTTATATAATAGTTTAATCATATAATATTTCTAAATCTGAAGAATGTAATATGATGTATTATATAACTTATAAATAATATATTTATCATTCGGCTATACTTTTGGAGGATCTTTTCTAAGTCCTTGCTGTCATTGATTAGATTTCTACAGTTATGGGAGGTGGAATTGCTTTTTCTTGTTTACTATGTGAGTAATTATATATTAAAATATTTTGCCACTTCTAATGCGGATGACAAATTCCAATAAATAATCTCAAGTTGGAGATTATTCATGAACTACTCATTAACACAAGAGGGCCAAAAATATGATTTCGATCGTATTAGACCATAATCGACTATTCAAAGTCGGTATTTAATATTCCAAAAAGGAAAAATAGAAATTACCACATGCAATAAAAGGACGGCAATGACAAAAATAAACGCGGTAGAAGATGTTTAGGAAAGGTCAACTAATTCACTTAACAAACTTAGGCAGTTCTGAAGCGTTTGTATTCTCTTCATTTCTGGGTCCAACGGATGAATTCATAAAATATTGTACCAATCTGAACTAGTTATATCACTTGTTTAAGATGTCCCTGTGTAATTTCTACGTTTTAGTCAACAAAACTAATTTATGAAAGATTTTATCTCGAAAATATATGGTAGTTAAGCCTGATTGGAGAAAAGAATAAGAGGATCCAATGATTGGTATACGGACGCAATATGTAATTTATAACTAGTAGCGCAAGCACTGGACCTGCAGAGGACCTCGGTGTTCATCTTCAACTGGGCCAATCTGAACGATTTTAGGTATTTCTTAATCACGAAAAACAATGGAGGACTTTTTCTTTCAATCTCAACCGGGAGCTCAAGATGAAGTATTGGTACTTCGCTTAATTAGAATTATAATTCAGGTAGTTACAGTCGCTTTCATTCTCAATATTCAAAAATGAATGCATTTTTGTTTCTTGAAGAATGGAATCAAGTGGGTTAGTCGGGCCCAGCATTAAATAATATATTGATGCTACTCTAAAACAACAGTTATTTTACTTATGATCTTCCACTTCCATTTCATAATGAGAAATCAATTTTCTTGATTGTTAAATTATACAACGTTAGGTAAAGTTGAAACTTATTATTGAAGTATATACAGAGTTATATACGTTAATTATTGTAGCACAGCTATCCAAGGCTCAACCAGGCCTTGATGTGATTGAAGCACTTTACAAATCAATAGTAAATAGAGTTAATGAGTGTATTGATGAGGAGGGAGAACACACTCATTATTGAGCCGGGCAGTGATATAAGTAAGATTCAAATAATAAACTTCATTCTTCTTCCTAATTCAAAAAAGCATTTCGAGGGCCCACCACTGTATCGCACCATTACAAAAGCAATTATGTGGAGTGTTCATTTATTTTTTATTTCTCAAAAATATAATTATATACATCACACTTCAATACAAAACAATTAACTATCGACCAAATCTCATCGTGATAACATAATATCACGCTGAAAATGGCCAAAGCACGCTAGAATCGTGGACGATGGTTGACTTTATATTAATGTGAATATTATATAGAATGCATCAGGATTAAAAAATTATATAGACGCTGAAAATTTAAAAACGAACTAGTTTATAGTACAAAACAAAACTAAAATGGAATAATTGGTAAATATGACACGAGATGCAATTGATCAGAGAATAGTGAGCAATATAACGGCTGTTAAAACATAATTATAAGGAGAAACAACATCAGTCCATAATAGTATATTAAATCACATTTTTAGCAATTCAACAATGATAGAACAAAGAATTATCACCAATGCATCATAATTAAATACTAAAATTGATACACTTTCAACCAATTCTAAAATAGAACTAGAAGCTCTGAGAGTACAAGCGTATTTAAATCTAACTACAAATTTAGGCTTTGTTAATTCTAACTTATCTAGCAACATGACATTATTAAAATCATAGATCGAATCTAATTTACTTAGTAATTCAACTATTTTAGAAAAACATATTATTAATAATGCAACATCTGTTAACACAAATATAGCAACACAAAAATAAATAATAAATACTTAATTTGAGTCATCTAAAGAGTAATAAGCAAGTATAAACACAAAAATATAATAATTATTATCAATTATTAATAATATTGGACAAGTTGTATGTACATAAAAAGGTTAGTCTTACAATAACAATGGAGGATGTGCATGAAGCGGAATGAATTGATTTATATATTTATACTATTTATTTATATTTATAATCAATTTAAAAATAACCACTCCAATGACTTTGGATATTGAATTGTTAAATGAATAACCTGATAAATTAAGACTAGCTTAACTTTTAAATGATTTAGCAAGATAAGAAAATGAAACTTACTAAAAACTTATAATTTCTAGTTTTGAGTAAAATAATCTTACAATAATCAAGAACTTGTCAGAGTATTTATTCTTTTACTTTTAGAATCAACTTTTAACGCATAATTCATTAATGGCTATTTTTTAAAACATGGTTAGTTTAGATTAATTCTTAAAGCCACATATTTTAATATTTTTAACTGTTGCCAGATAGTTAACTATATTAGATTTGAAGCCAAGTAGATACATTTAGTAGCTTCTTAATGATTAATTTCTGTATTTAAATCTCTTGTAGAAAACTGGTAAGTATCTTTAGTCAAACAATGATTTTAATGCTCTTGAATTGATACTTCTTCTTGATGCCAATCTTCAAGTACCTCAACCTTATCTTTAAATTTAGTAGAATACGTACAATGAGAATGTTCAAACCGCATACAAAATCCTAAAGAACAAATAAGAACCAGAAAATTTAGCTGTTTCTCAATTACTAAAGAAATTTGCAATTGATAAGAAGGAGCAAGATGTATTTGGTCTGATCTTAAACTTGAATGCTCATTTTTAGATTTAAAAGGATAAATCAGCTGTTCCATCAAAGTCAACTCCAGAAATTTTGAAGTAAATTATCGATTCGAATCTTCCTGCGTTTTATAAGCTATTAATTTTGAATTAGTTAGCAAATTTCCCAGATTACAGAGAGTAGCACACATTTTAAAAAATTATTGAGCAGCTTGAGCCTGTGAATTAAATCAGATCGCTCACAGAGAAGATTTTACAAGCTAGGATAAGCTAGAAGTTATTGAGCACAATTGTGTACGAAACGAACAACGGTTAAACGGACGAAAACATTCAAAAATGCGTTGATGGCTGCCAGCTCGTTGCGCGTGAGCCGAATATTCCAGCCATGGTTCTTTTAATCAATTAATTGAGCTCGTACCTCCTGAGCCAGCTTTCCAGATCTCAGACGCTGAATATAAAGGACAAAATATCCTCCGTGGCCGAGGAGGCGCGAAAACTGATTAAGAGGTTCAACCAAACTCAAACGGTGCTCGCTGCTTACTTAGTAACCTTGCTTTAAGTTATCCACTTCGTATCCGGTGATCCCATCCTCCTCCCCCACTCCTTACAACTATCTGAGGTTGCAAAATAAATACAATTTTTGTCCCAAAATCCGGTTCAGAATCTCGTTTTCAAGCTTTTCGATTTCGCTCAGTTCACGAACTATCAGTCGGATTTGGGCCTTCAAGTTTACAAGTAGTGCGTTAAAAACTCGGCTGTTCAGAACCCGTTCCCCGTTATTGAGAGCCAAATTTCTCTGTAAATCGTTGAACCTGTTCAGAAAGCAGGTCAATTACAACTTGATTTACAGGACGTGAGCACCAAGTACAATAAGTTGCTGCAATAGTACAATCAAATGTGCAAGATACAAGGTGGTGGAGTGGTAGGGGTCATGGAGGACCAGGAGCTTAAAAAGGAAAAGAGCAATCTGGAGGTGAAAGTGGTCGCACTCGAAGCAAAAATCGAATCACTTGAGCGCTTAAATCAATAAATGGGAGATGACAAGAAACAAGTGCAAAACCAACTTGAAATATCAAACAAAACAAACATGGTCATGCAAGACCAACTCACTCAATAACAACTCAGAATGGAAGAACTGCAAAACAAGAAAATACAATCAGAAAACGAACTAAAAGAAATGCACAAACAATTCGACGAACTGAAAACACATAATCAGGCTGTTGGAGAAAACTACAGAGCTCTTAAAACCGCTGTCGCCCAAGTTAAAGGCATCATAATTGGTATTGAAATGAAATGATTATCATATAAAAATACATATATTAAAAATACATATATTAATTTATTTTTTAATTTGTTATATGAAATCTAATTTTACGGAACAATTTAATATATCATAATTAATTTCCACTCCAAGGTAATGTTAATATTCATTTTATCCATAAATGAGGAAGTACGTAATCAATGTTTTGCACTTAATGCTACATTAATAGGTGTATAACAAAAAACTTCGTTAAATCTGACTCTCAGTCCTATTTAAGATTCAAATTAATGTATTCAATTAAATGCATCCTAAGCTAGAATTACAATTAAGTTTGATTGTTAACCATTAGTAGTGCAATTTCGCCGCATTAATTTTAACATATCAAAAGATATTTCAACGACAGCGAAACTTACTGTAACTTAATTCAATTAAATCAAGGAATGTAGTGCGGCTTATTATAATATAGTATTTGGCAATTCAACTGTAAACACAACTATGAGTGGATCAATCTCACGTTTAGCAATTCAAATTTTAGATATCACATAATGTTGGAGTAAGGTAGTGTTCAACTACTCATTCTCTGTTGATCAACAGTTTTTTAATATATCAGTTACTCCATAAAATTGTGAAATAGACTCTGGAGCTGTTGCATTTTTAGATTACGACAATGGAGATTAAATTTTTGAAAGTTTATAAATAATGCCAAGTTTACTTCCGAACCACTATTAATCAACTTATGATTTTGCTAATACATTGTATTTTTATTCATCTAAAGATATGTACTAATACGAATACGATTTTGAAAATTTTGTGAATAGGTTTAAATAAAATAGAACGATAAATATGAAACTTAAATTGGTTTCATCGATTTATTCTGGTGAATTAGCTTACTACGGTTAAATTAATAATATTGATGGTTTTGATTCTGAGAAAATTGGAAGATTACTTTTAAAGTAGTCTGATTCATAATCAGTATTGGTATTAAATATAACTGCTTTTGAACAATCACTTCCGAGCGAAGCCAAATATATACAATTTGATTTGGTGTAATTATAAAATAAATAATGGTCTAAAATGCGGTAAGCCATCACTGTTTCTCCATTTTAAATGAGATAAATTTATGATGTTGCATAAGTGAAAGCAGGCGAGCGGTTAATATTCCCAAAATTTACTGGCTATAACTTTCTGGCTTATATAACTGTTTTTAATGCAAACAACGATTCCTTAAAAGAATGGACGCGAAATGGGAGGGTTAGAAAGCAAAACATATTGGATGGTTCAATGAAGCTCTATAAGAACAAAATTTGTGTTCAGATGGTGGTAACCACGTAGTACAAAGAGGAAGATGACTATGATAACAAAAATAAATCATTAAAAGACGGAAACGAGCAAAAGAAGAACCTGAGCTCAACCCTGACCATGGCCGTCCAAAACTAAAACCAAATAACAACTTACTGTGGTCGCCAAGCCAACTTTGATTTCAAAAAATACTAACTATTTCAAAACTATTTTTTGTATTAATTTTAACTATATATTAACTCAATGTTTAGTAGCGTCTCCTTTCTATTTTATTACTTCTTCTAACCTTTTGGGCATAGAGTCAATCAAATGATTGATGATATCTAACGAGATTTACTCCAACGCCCTCTTTACTTCTTCATTTAATAAGTCATATGTGGTACATTCTTCAGGGGAAATGTTTGACTTCAGTGGATTCCAGCAGTGAAAAAGTGGATTTAAGTCTGGACTCATTACTGGAAAGCGATAGAGCTCAATGTTGTTAGCAGTATAAAAGTTTTTCATATACTTACTAAATGTGTCGGGGCGTTATCTTGTTGCAACTTCAAGTTATGCTATTAAGTGATGGAAGTGTAACTTGTCTGAGAACTTAAGAATTGACAATTGAATTCATGGTCGTACCGCACGGCATAAACCATAATGGACCCTTATATCTATAGCTAATCGTACTATAGATCATGCACGAAAACAGTCCATATTTTACACTTCGAGAAAATACTTCGGATTCCACTCGTCTTTAGGTGTTCTGAGCACTCTACTCGCTCGATTTGATAGCATTTTGAGCGATACTCATCGGTATACTAAAAAGTTCTCCAATATTCAATTGGTTGTTTCAGGTTCATTCGAGCAAAGTTCAAACTTTCCAATTTATGCTTTTCGGTAAGTTTTGGCTTTATCTAGCAACATAGAAGCTTAAACTGAATTTGGCCAGGAGACGAGATACGTTGTTAGAGACATGGAAATTCCACGAAGGGCTTAGTATTTTTCAGCTATGATTCGTCGAGTTTCGAATCTATGGCTCTGGCGATATTTAACAACGCGAAAATCTCAGCTTAGTCAAATTTTCTGACACTATTATCGGCATGAGAAGCTTCTAGCTTGCCTGTAACTTCAAAGTGCTTAAAATGGAATAAACAGTTTGGAGACTACATTGAAGGCAACAAGCAATGTATTTCTTGGTTGCAACAGTTTGTGATTCTGTTTCTCACATTCTCATCATTATGCGACGCTCTTGTATTGTGATCCGTCGGCTTCGTGTGTGCTTCGTCATTTGAAGGATGAAGTGAAAAAGAAATGAACCGCAGAATTAATTGAATATGTTATAATTAGCATAAATACAGTGATTTAATTTTCAAGCGCAATTATTACATAAACATTTGTTAAAATCAAAGTTGGCTCGGACACCACAGTATTTCTAATTTCAGTTCAATTTCACGTTCATAAATTAAACTATTTGCTTCGGTTAGGTCAATGAAACGGAGATTTAAACTGCTGGTTCTTTTAGGAGCCGTTAAAGCAAATTTATAAGGGCGTATTCGCAGGCGAATGCAACACATAAATTTGCAACCCTTGAAAACGACAACGAGTTCTTCTACTTCAAAACGGTGGTGAGCGAGGACTACTTCATGTCTCTGCGCTGGATTCTGGTCATATTCAGCTTCGTGCTCATAATATGTTCAACAGTACTAATAATACAGCTGTACAGGAACAGAGGAGAGCTAAACTAAATAAACACGAGCGCGGAAAGCACCCTATTAAAGTAAGTTGAGATCGTTGTGAGCTAGGACGGCACGCTTTAAGCCAACACGACACAAGCAGAACCATAATAAATTATTAAATAAAACGAAGAAATATCGTTGTGAAATTTGTTTGAATTTGAAAAATTGCGAAATTTGAATGATGATAAAATAATATATTTTCAAAAATATCAAACTGTTTGAATTTCCACTCCAGTGAAATGTGGCTATTAATTCTAACTGTCCAAACAGAAGAGTGTTTTCATCACAACGCTTCATTGTTAGGAATCGAATAAAATAATGTTATCAGGCTCAGACTCACGCCTGTTTAAAATTCTGCATATTGCAATAGTTTGAATGGATCGTAGACTACAGTAGTTGTAAAGTACGACTGTGAAATATAAGCATTAACATTTCAAACTTTTGTATTTAATATATCAGAAGAAGTTATAGTTGATATAACACTTGATTAAACATTTTTTGAATAAGTTGAAGATTGTGATGCTGCATAATACACATTGAACATGGGAAGTACAGTCATTACTGGTGCAATACAATAAATTTAGACAAAAATAACAGATATAACACAATGTTGGGCAGATGTAGTATTTAATTATTCCTTCTCTATTTCTTAAGAAGAATATTATAATATTTCAGTAACTCCTTAAAATTGCTAAATAGATTCAAGCGCTATACCTTATTTAGAATTTGATAATGGAGATTAAATCTTTAGTAGTTTAATCATCATGCCTACAAATCAACCTAATCATTATTAAAATAATTTTAATTTTGGATAAACTAATTTCTTTTATTCCTCTAGGACCATGTATTCATCAGATGATCAATACATATTTAATATTCTTATTTAATAATTTTAGCTTTAAAGATCGATTAATATGAGGTTAAAACTAATATCGTAAGTTAATTCATATTAACAGGCATACTATGGCAATATTGATAAAATTTATGGGCTACATTCAGAATTGATAGGAGAGGTTAAGGTAAAATAAGCAGAAAGTAATTAGATATTAGATATAAACACATTACTGCTTTTATAATAAGTAACACAAAATATATCAACTGTTTAATTTGATTTATTAATTTCTAATATCTAATATCGTTAAATATATAGTGTATAATAAATAAAAAATGAAATTAGGAAAATTTTCCCTAAATAATAAGGTGAAACATTCACTATATTTATTACACTACTAGATTTATAAAATAATACGATTAAAGAGTTTACTCATACTTGTGTTATTCAATAAAATTACATTTAAAGTGGTTTACTAAAATTATATAAAGATAAAATTTGTATGACAACAAACCTTAAAGAAAATGCAATTGAAAAATATAGTTCGAATTCTTTATTATCTTTAGCAATATAAACTTCTTAAGACTCATTAATAACATATTTTTAATTTAAATTTAGTTTAAATATATCTAATTAAACAATTTGCTTTTACAAAGAAAATGAAAGTACACAAATAAACGGAACTTTTAGAAATAGAGCAAATTTATTTATAAAATCATTTGCAAAAGCGTAATAATTATAAAGATATGCAACTATTGAAAATGATTTTGAATTCTATTTCTTTTATACAGTAGTCAGTGAAGATTATTCGTATACACTACTTTGGATAGTTGTTATAAATTTTGGAGTACTTTTAATTACGGTTATTTTCGTAACATGTTATTTATATACAATAAGAAATGCTAAACATATTCCCACTAATAAAAGTGCAATAATTGAAGATATAATGTAACAATAAATAATATCAAATTAGTACTCTTAGCAGTAAGCTTTAGAGTTGCAAGCCAATTAATATATTGATTAAATAGAAGATTCAAATAAGTGATTTCATTCTTCAACAAACCTAATACGAATTAAATCTCTGCTTCTAGCTTAACTTTGTGCTGTTGGACTTACCATTTCAAGATATGCTGATTCATCATTAAGTTTTTACTTTTATCTGCTTGTATTATGCGTCACTACTTTTTCTGCTTTCAAATCTATTGTATTGACGTAATTTTGTTCTCCTTTAATTGGATATGCTTTCGATATTTTAAGTGATGGTAATTGCATTTATTCTGGTTCTTATTTGGTTTTTCTTAGATTTAAGTAGCTATCATCAAAAGGTTGAACATCAACAATTGATAGTTAAACTTAATTTTAAACAGGAGATATATTATCTGATTTTGACATTTCGAAGTTTTCTTGTAGTATAGTATTGTTTCTATTATCATACATTTCTTAAACTTCTGGGGCTAATACGCGAAGTGAAGCTAAATATCTCATATTTATAGCAGTTTCTTACAGTTAAAATTCTTTTCTAGCTCGTTAAATCTTTTCTTTAATAATAGCCCCCATTACAAACAATCTTTCGTGAGTTTCTGAAAGTTGTTATGCTTCGCTAAGAGCAATAGTTCGTTTTTCGGCTTCTTTGTCATCCAGAATGGATGATTTCATGGCTCTTTTGAAAGCATCTGCGTGATTGAGTTTTTTGGTCTTGAGGACGGATGCTTTCGCTCCGTCCATACCAATGGACAGAGTGAGGTCTTTTGGAATTTCTCCTTCTTCTGGGTTAATTTTGAGGTTTTCGTGTATTTGTTGTACTTATTGTTGTAGTTGTTGTTTTACGTTTGGTGGAGCGTTAACGTTCTTTTGGAGTAGGTTTACTGCCATTTGTGCATCTTAAAGTGCTTTGAGTTGGTTTTCGAGCTCCTTGACCCTGCTTTCGTAGCTGTTTTGCAGTTGTACCATGTTTTGTATGTAATTTTTAACGCGTTTGTCCTCGAATACTTTTTCAATTTCAATGTGTGTGTCCTTTATTTTTTCTTTGAATACCTCTGCTTACTTTATAGCTTTCTTCAGGTCGTTTATTTTGTCGTTTGCTTCGAGTAGTTCAACGTTGGTTTGGTTCAGTTTATCGCCCATGAGTTCGTTTTCGTCCTCGAGTCTTTGTAAATCAACCCTCAATTAGTTGTCAAAGTTCTGGTTCGCGTAGATTATTTTATCGTTTTTCTCAACCACTGAGGGTTTGGGCCCCTCCGGGTTCGTTGACTTTTCGAGTTTCTCGGCCATTTATTATTCGAGGGATTTTGTGTTTTTCCCCTCCGTTTTTCCAGAGCCGGTTCTCGCGAATGCGTTTTGAACGGCGTCTTTGAGCGACTGGAGCTTCTCAAGTTTAGAGAAACGGTCTGATGAGCTGGAGTCAATGCGCGAGGTGCGCCTTGAATTCCCTTGTAATTACGCATCTTGCGGTGGAGTGATTTGGAAGCCAATTGATCTGAAAACTAATTCCTCTGTTTGAATGTCCTTGTGCTCGGTTGGGGTGTCAGCGGCTTTCTAAAAGACTACGTGCTGGCTCATGGCCAGAATCTGCTTCTCGGCCTCCAACTGCTTCATTTTCTCCTCTGCAGTGAGCTACTTTGGCATGTTTTATTAGCTGGTCACGTTCATGCTGGTTCTAGATAGATTGCTCACTAGCTTGGATTTGGACAAATTTGGCTTGATAGATTATTTGGGCTGCTCAAGGGGCTCCAGCTCTGATTTCTTGTTTGGGCTTTCAGAATGCCTTTGCCTGATCAAATCGTCCTTTTCAACCTTCTCCAGCTTATCCTTGATTTTGGACAGCTATTTTAATGGCTTTTCAAGTTTGTGCTTCTCATCATCCGTGAAATCGGCAAGATTAGTAGTGAAGCTGCGCTTTGGCAAATCTTTTTAACTTACTTTTACAGGAGAGTCCTTCTTTGAAGGTGATTTCTCCTTTGAAGGAGATCTGTCTTTAGTTGGAGATTTTGCTTTCGATTTAGTTGGAGATTTGGATTTCTTAGTTACATCGGCAAATGAACTTTCCGTACTTTGCTTCGTCTTCTTCGATTTCTTAGTCTTCTTGGTTTTAAGCTCTGTTGTAGATTGCGCTGTGTCTTCTATTGAGTCTTCATCAGATGATACAGTTTCATCAGTAGATTCTATAAGTGATGTTTTACTTTAAACTGAAGAACGCATACTTGAAATAATTGACTCAGCTCTATCTCTTGCAGCTTAATCCATTTTAACATTAGACATTGATACTTTTGAATTATCAGAGTATGATGGATTACCTAAACCTTATAATTTAGCTTGACTTGCTGACATATCTTTCTTTAACATAGTTTTATTGATATTCGCAATTTATTTTTATAACTGTAATACCTGTTATATCAAATCTTAAATAGTCTCTTCTCTCTCTTTAGCCAAGTTTGTTTGTTCTTCTAATGCCAATTTAAGTTCTTCTTTGATTTCCTTCTATTCTTTCAATTCTTTTTGTAAAGCCTCAATAATTTCAGTGTCAAATCTATCTGAGCTAGAGGCTTCAGATATTTCATCTTGTTCTACTTTTACCTCTATTTCTGGTAATGGTGACATTTCTCCTTTTTTCTTTTATTTTGATTCATCATCTTTCTTTGGTGGTTTCTTTCCTACAATTGTTTTTGTCTTTTTATCAGTTTTAGTTTCTGATTAAGATTGTTCATACTTTTAAGATTTCTCAGCTTTTTCAATTTTTGACTTACTTTTAGTGTTATCCGTTTTTTCAAATTGAGATTTTGATTCGCTCTTAGATATTTCTGATTAAATTTCTTCTTGTGTTCCACTTCCTCCTTCTTAATCTTAATCACCTTCTTGTTATTTTTTGGGTTTAAACGCTTTTGTTTTTACTTCTTTAACCTTTTTAGTTCTTTCTTTAACTACACCAAACATTTCGATCGATGGATCAGCTTCAATTGGAATAATTTCGCCATTTTAAACGAAGCTTTTATTATCTTTATTTGATGTTCTATCAGGAGACGCTTCTTTTTGCTTCTTTTGTATTTGCATCATTGCTTGCATTTGTTAATTTTGACGTTAAAGTTCTTTAATTTATGAATCTTTTTGTGAAACTTGCATTTATAACTAGCGCATAAAGGAGTTTACATCTTTAGAGTTATTGAGTAAGGCTTTTAAGCGTTCAATTTCCTCTTAAAGCTTCATAGTTTCTTCCAATTATTTGCTTAAGTTAACTGAAGATCTTTATTAATCTTGTAACTTGTCGTTAAGTGCAGCGACATCTCTTTAAAGCTGTTGATTTTCTCTGGTCAACTTCATTGCATCATTCATTTTGTCTTTGAGCTATTAATCTCTGCTGTTACTTGAATTTTCTATTTGAGTTTCATATGATTTAATCATTGCTAATAAATCTTCAATTTAATTATTTGCTGATGACAGTTCTTTTGTTTTGCTTTGCAATTCATCGTGCATGGCATCGATAGATTTTTGGACTTTTGCGCGTATTTGCTATTCCATGGTATCGAATTGGTTTTTGATTTCTTGTAATTCGGCGATTTCTTCGAGTTGGCTTTCAATTGTGTTTTGGTGTGATTCGTTTTCCATGTGTGCTTCTTTGATTGCTTCTTTGAGGTTTTCTTGAACTATTTTCAGGTCTTCTATTTGTCTTTGTCCTACTTCGTATTTGTCTTTGTATTCGCGCATGGCGGTGAGTTCTCCGATTAGATTGTTTTGTCCTTGTCTCATTTGTTGCATTTGGTTTTTGATTTCTTGCAGGTATGTGGTCATTGCGTCCAGTTTTTATTTTGAGCTTACTGGGTCAGCATTTTCGTCTTGGTTATTGATTTGAATGTCATCTCCTTTGTACGCGCGTCCGTATCTCTGTTGAATCGCGTATTGTTCTTTTATCTGTTGTGATTACTATTCGGCGTCAATTTTAAGGCTGTGAACGAGCTTCAAAGAAGATTCGAAGCTGCTCTCGGCTTGTTTGAGCAGTTCTTCAAGTTAGTGAACACGTCCACCAAGAATGTGAACTTCTGCTTGGGCTTTGACTCTTTGTTGGGCTTCTTCTTGAACTATTTTCGTGAACGAGTCGTTAATGGACTGGAGGAGGAAGTTCGCGTCAAACTCGCGGATGTGGCGCTGGCACTCCCTTATGTAGTCGGCAAAGAGGGGGAGGACGTTCTTCGGGGACACGTGGTCCGTCATCGGGTCGCAGCCGAGCGCGTCCTCGAACAAAACGAACATCTTCCTGTTCTTAATTTTTTGCTCAAGCTCCTAGAACTGACCGTACGAAATTCGAGTCAGCATCGTCGTCAAATCAGCAGTCATGCGCGCAGCCTCTGCCATCGTTGACTAAAGCGGGGTTGCATATTGCGACATTGCAATTGGAGTGGAATTAGTCAAACCGTGGCATAAAATATAGTATAATGAACGTGATAATATCAAATCAGGTCTGGAAGGTCGTCTGGAACATCTAGGTCCTACTTTGCGCTATCGTTGTGCTGGTCTTCGCCAGATTCCTTTTCAATGATGTCCTGTATTTTATCGTGCTTTGGCTTGGGCTCCTCTTTCTTGAACGAGATAATTCTGTCCTCTTCGAACACTTTCATGTAAATCTTTAAAACGCCTGTAGAAGTTACTCTAACGACTCTTGATTAGTCCACGTGCACTCTCCTGTCTAGTCTTAACTGCAAGCTTCGTTCTTTTATCTGTACGTAAATCCAGTCCATTTCAACGTCAACTTTAACGTACTCCGTTGATAAGTGCTCAGGTAAATGTATTTTGAGAACCATTTCTTGTGTTGACTCAATCTCATCGAATTCGTATTTGAATCCTGTGTCGTTCCACTACAGTATTGTTCCGTTCATCGTCATTCCTTTAGTTCTCTTCTTCTCAATCACTTTCTTCTGAACTTCCTCTGCTGCTGATTATTGAGCTGCTCGTTTGATTCTGATGGCCTGGTCGTTGTCCTCGTAGTCTGAGTTATCAGACTCCTGATCCCATTCCGGATTCTATGGGAAGAATTTGAACGCAGCAATCTCCTCACGGTGCAGCTTAATGAGCTATGAAGCTTCAATTCTATCCGCGCGGCTAATTTCAGTACCATTCAAGCGTTTCAGGTTTTGAAGGTGCACTAACAAATACTCCTTGAAATATGGTTGGGACTCGCACGGATTTCCCATCACATGCAGTTCCTCTAGTTGCGTAAGGCCAGAAAGACATTGGAAATCTCGGTAGTCGTAAATGTAGTTTACAGTTAAATCAAGCTTCCTTAGAGATTCCAGCGACTCTAAATTTTCGAGTCTAGTAATTCTGTTAATTGCCAAGTTGAGGTAAACTAATGACTTAAGTCTGTTCAAATTCTCTATCTTCCTTATTTTGTTGTTTTATAGAAGCAAAATTTTTAAACGTGGAGTTAACTGATTAAGAGCTTCTATCTTACGTATTTTGAATTAATGCAGCGCAATTTCTTCTAATGTTTCCAACACACCTTCATTGTGTTCTGAACGCTTTCGTAATAGTTCTGCTGTAATTTTTACCATTCAATGAAGTGGATAAATTTAGTAAATTGTATTTATATTTATGGTTTGTATTACTTTTATACAACGGAGTGGAGTAAATGATTCAACCCAAAGCCAAGGTTACCTCGTTGCTGGTTCACATAGTGTTCAAGGTGTCAGCTAGGAAAACAATACACGAGGAGAAACTTATTTTGCCGCATAATATTCAGTACGACGATTTTATGATGCTGATTAATACTTTCAAGGAGTAGATTATAAACGTGGTGTTTAATTCGCAGCCTGAGTTTCTTTTGAGGCGTCGCTCTGCGGTGTAAATCACGCCTGATAATTTCAGGCCTCTGCTTAACTTCAGGATAAATGTGTTAAAGAGGATTCACTGCGTGGAGCGCATTCCGCTGAAGTTTGTCGTGTTCGGGGACGCGGTCGGGGTGGTGACCGTGCAAAAGAAGAAGAAAAACCAGTAAATGATTCAGGAAGCAGAAACTGTTTTGCAAGATGAGTACGAGCAGCTTAAAGTGCTTGAATTATTATAAGCAATTGATGAAGGGGATAACATCCGTTTAAAGCTCAGAGTGAGCCCGGACATTTACAACGAACTCATCGGAAACGCGAATTTCGAGGTCACGAACAACAAATAATCCGTTTTCGTCGTCAGGCGCAGACAGAAACTGAGCATTGAAGAGTTCAGGAAAATGATCAAATGAATAAATGTAAGAGGAATAAAATAAGATAAAACCGTTTCATTTTTAATATACAATTAGGAGCAAAAGAAATTGAGTATAAAACGATATTCATTAATTTGATTTGGTAGCAAAGTCCACTTTTCAAAAACTTCGCTTGTGAACATCTGAGAATAATTTGAAACAGTTTGAGTATATACATGTTTGAGTGATATTAACCAGACTTTGTCTATATTTTGTTCTTTTAACGATAATATATGATATATTAACTTACTCTTTATGTGATTCACTCTCTATAACATGAATTGAACACGCTGACTATAGCCATCCACGTGTCTGACTTTCTCGTTACAGAAAATATTCTAAACTTTAACAAATATCCTATTAACCGTATATTAACTTCATAATGTTTAGAGGTTTTCACTTCACTGTGAAGAGTGAAGCAGACTCCAAAGAAAGCTTCGTTCAACACCATAACTTACGTCATCTGAATGATCACGGTTATCGTTACTGGTCAATGTAGCCACTTCGGTGGTAACATAAAAGTACTGGCAACGAGTTTGGAACTGTGCAACAAACTGTGTGGGAAATTTCTGCTACGTTTGTATTCGGACCTTAATTTTGCGGGGCACCGGTCGTAATTTGAAGTGAAGCCGAATGGGACTTCGAGTTAATTTTGGCTTCCTTATTACGAATAATGTAAACGACACACTGCTATGGAACCGCCGTTTTGGTTGTTCTTGTGAAGTTATTTCTACTTTAATTAATTGCTATACCACCTAACTAACAATAAAATCTTGATCAAAGAAAATAGATTTGTAAGATCTACGAAGATAACAATGGATAAAATCATAATTTTACTGACATGATAATACCATGATATTAATTGTATTAATTGTATTAATAATAATAATTAGTTTAATTTATTTTCTTTTTTCACTTCAGTGAATGAAAGAAGCTAATTATAGCGAATAGGAAGATTCGCAACGTTTTTACCACAATATTTCAAAATTCGATTTATATAATGAAAACAATGCAATTCTTGAAAGGAAAAATGCTATTTATCTAGAATAGTTACCAAAAGTTGACACATAAACAAATACGTTAATTTCAATAACCCAGATGGCTGACGGATTTTTTGATGAATGAATATTAAAAGTGATGGTATTTTGCAGTTATTTTGTAATTATTTTGTTTAATGATTCGCTATTTGTTGTTTAACAATTTGTTGTTTAACATGTATATCAACAGCAAATCACGCCAATATCTCAATATACATTGAAAATATAAGTCCAAGCAACGTATATCCGCCAATATATAATTCAATACCATCCAATTTATGCATCTAATCCAAAAATATATATAAAGCAATCCAAAACTAAAAACTGTTTTCACCACTTTTTGTGCTCTTTAAGATACGGCTGTAGCCAGAACCCCAGACAGCTCGCGACCACAATCCCGAAGTTGTTGAAAACGCAGATAATTCCCATTTTGAACTCTTTTTCTCTCCCAGTGCTCTGAACGCTCGTCCAGTACATGGCCGTCACGTAAACGAGTCCTCCTAGTAATCCCTCAACAAACGACAAAAATTGAACCGCCCAGAACCACTTAATAAATAAATACTGAGCTTGAAAACAGAACAGAATCAAATTCAACACTTGCATTACAGAGGGGATTAAAATATATTTATAGGGGAACTTAAACAAAGGGAGAGACGAACGGGCGAGAAAAATCCCAAAACGGAACGCGAACTGGCTGAACGTGTAGTGCTTTGAAGTGTACGGAGGCGGAAAATCAATTACAGAATCAACCGACTGATTAATTGAATACTAAGAGGTGTACACGATGAACAAACTCAAAATGAAAACACTAATTGACTATAGTGACTGCAATTTTTGAGCAAACGACAGCTTCTCAGTTGTAACTGGTTTTTAATCTGGGATTTAATCCGAAACCAGCAAATCGACAATCTAATTCTGCAAACCATTATTTGCTGGCTTGGGCGGATTCGGTTTGCTAATACTGAACGCGAGCAGCATAAATATTGGAACGGGCAAGAAAATATACAGAATGACCTTGAACTGCACATGAAACACATCCGCCAAAATCGCATATATCCCAGCGGCCGTTATCCCAGCGAGACCTGTTCCACTACTAAACGCACTCACACATTTTGTTGAAAACTTCGTTGAATAAGCGAAAAATGTTGTTTCACCAAGACCAAGGGATAACGAATGAAAAGAAACTGCTATAAGCGCCAAGTATATTTTATCCTCGGCTAGAATTGCTAAAATGAAACCAAGAAGCGCAAAAAGCACTATAAAACTAACTTGAACCGCGTACGGTATTTTATCAAGGAAAAAGGGCAAAATTAACTGTATTATAAAACAAGGTAACGTATCGCATATTAAAACTGCTGAAGTTGCTACTTTATTCTGCATCATATGCTTGGCTGCAGATAGCATTACATAAAACCCAAAATTATTTGACCACCCACTTATGATGAAAGACAATACATTTCTAAATAGCTCAGTTTCTGATTCATCTTTTCTCTTTTATTTTATCATTGAAATGAAAAAATTATTTAGTTTTAATATTATATTCATGGGCTATCATATAATTTTTAACATTGTATTACCAAAGCATTATTTTCTTCACTTTACTTAAATATTCATTAAAATTAATATGAGTGAGATGTTTTTAATTAAATATACAACATTTACTTTTAACTTATGTAAGTACGCAATTCTCTGCATCATACTGTGATATACTGTATATATCCCACTCACTTAACTTTCGTTTATACTAGTTCAGTCTTCTGTACAAGAAATTGTAAGTCCATGCGAATGATCATTAGTTTTAGATACGCCTATGTACGTTACGCGCACCTCCACAGCCAAGGCAACCAACGACTCGGGTATAAGCATCCAGGGGCATAACGCGGCTGCTTCATGCGATCTATACCGGTTCGGTCTCGTATTCTAAACCGCAAGCATAAAAAATATGCTCCTTCATCTAGAAGAAGCGCCTAAAACGAGTCGATGCTCGATTCTCCTACGTTTAAAGTTCATTGGACAATTATTTTTACTACATTTCCTAACTCTTTTCCCTAAAATTACCCCAACCCGCATTTTACGTTATAAGGGGTAGGTCAATTCGCTTTTAAGGGTAAATACATATCCAACCAATATTATTATATTGCGTTTACACCTCGTTTTTGACCACAAACCTTTCAAATACAACATTAATTTTGGATACATTTCACTTATAAGTTAGGTTAAAAATGGCTATCCCCTTATATGTGAAAAGTTACCCCCTTGAGAGCGAAGTAATGTAGTATAGTTTCGGCTCAAACTGTTCTTCCGTCACCAATTTACTGTTTAATGTACTTTTAATAAATGAACAGCAACTTTTATATTTGAAGATAATCATAATTTTCTTCATATATTACAATATAAATCAGGTATTTTTACACACCAAATGAGTCTTTTAGTATTTGTGCAAATGTTGCAGCCTGATATTTTATCTTAGTAAATAGAGTTATCTGGTTGTTATTCAATTGAAACGGAGTCTGTCTTATTCCCGTAGAATAAATCACTGTGTTTTCATCTGAAATCGCTGTAAAATGCTGATTGTGCTGTATTTCCGGCCGCGGTTAAGATTACTGCGACTTTGAACGCGTTTGATGCGTTGGCGCTCCCGTATGCGCCTTATAGCTTTATGTACTCTTTTGACTATTCCGCGACCAATTTTGTGTGTGTGAATTGTGCGGACCCGGTGTGTCAAACGAATAATTACCAGCGTTCGTCGAAGGTGCAGCTTAGAATTGAGTCGCACGCGCATTTCACGCAGATTTCGTGCGGTAAGGTGTCGAGGGTTGAGGAAAATCGCACTTAGTGCTTCAATTCGGATACTAGTAGCTTTCCCTCTAAGTTAATTTTTTATTCAAATCGCGTTTGCTATCAAGCGGCTTTGAATGATGGGTGCCCCTCACTCAGCTCGGGCTTAACGCAAGTGAATGCAACTTTGGTGATAAACTACAAAACAACGGTTCAAAAAATGGTTTATCTGCCCACGAACAGCTCAACACAGTTTTAATTCGTAAACGTTGTTGGACAGAAGGGAATTTTGGAATATTGCTTTGGCGGAACGAATATAAACACCATTAGCAAGGAGTACGCGGTTAACGCAAGTATTGACATATTCGCTGAAAAGAACGCGGTTCTGATTGAAATGCAGGGCTCAACTGGAAACGCTAACATAATTGACAACGTTGATGGATTCAGCGGTATTGATGCCTATATAAACACCGACAATGTGTAAATAATAGGCTAAATATCAAATGCGGACGCTAATACATTAAACACTGCTATAAACGGCGCGAATAACAAATTCTACAGCTATCTGCGCATCTCATCACTTGCACGTAATACCGTGCTGTATTTCTAAAATTACGACCCATTTTCATTCAAAAATAACGAACCATATTATTTTACATCTGCAGCTAACGCGGATATGATTGCACAAATCAAATCACTTGTTGATAAAGAAACGATTACTAACGTAGTTATTTAGTGGAACATATTCGTTACCGATGCGAACGGATACATTTACGGATACAAAAAACATATAAATAATATTTATGTCCCGTGCTGGAATACCGTAGCCCTCACTTGGAAAACTAATTCTTCCATTTCAGTTCAAATTACTCCAAGAAGTAATAATGCAAACTGCGCATGCATTAACCCGGTTAACGTTACGTTCGTATTAAAATACCAAACGGGAACAGTTAGTTTGCCCAGTTTTAATTAATAAATAATTAACTACACAATAAAAACGGAAACAATCGATTTAGAATCCGCTCAAGATTGGAAAGCTTAAATTGATTCAGCTCAAGTAGTTAGATTGTAAATGTACAGTTAAGCGAATTAATTGATGGAAAATAAAATAATTTAGTAGTTTTCATAAATAGTCCAAAATTAAAATGCATTCTAGGTGTATTTATTGATTGGCCTTATTTGTGGAACTATTGTATATGCAAGTTTGTATTATGTTATCAAGGAATGCTTCAAAAGATCCAAAAACTAATAGTCTTTGCAAAATAAGTTAAGCAAGCAGAAAATAACGTTAAAGGCTATTAATCTAGAAGACGAGTGAGATATATGAAAAGAGCATTATTTATACAAGAAGTTTAGTAATTAAGTTTTGTTTTTAAATTTATTAATTTAGAATTACTACAATTTAATTTTACAATTTAAAATATGTTATAATGTATAGCAAATTACTGATAGTTAAATTCACTTATTTTATACCAGTTTTTGTCTAAATTGTTTAGATGAAAATAATAAATCGAATTGTAAAATAAAATGTTATTTATAGTAATGGATTAATCAACGTAATAGAACCACCATTGACTCATTCCACACCAAATGAATCCCATAGTATTCAATCCTGAAGCATTCAATCCCGTACCAATGAACGTATTCGCCAGATCAATTATAAAAAGCTAGAAAGGTACAATAAGGAGAAGAAGTTTTGCGGAAGGTGCTACGTCGACAACCTTACCTCCTTTACTCAAAAAGAATGTATCTGAAGAATAAACACCTATAAATAAATTAGTAAGTAGCTCAAACGACTCTCTTTAAGTATTTGGAGACACATTTTTTGAATTGGATGCTCTTACATTAAAGCTTCACACACCATTAGAGAAATCTGATGATGTCGACTTTTTCGAGGATACTTTCCAGGTGAACAGGAATATCGATTTAATTCAGCTATTTTCAAAATATCTGTGAGCTTAGTTTATCAATGTTTAAAATTTATTAATATATATATAAGTTCATCAAACTCTGATTTAGTACACCAAAATACAAGTAATATAAGTTAGATTATAATCAATGTGTATAATTTATAACTTTTAAACTTTAATAAAATCTTTTATAGCATTGCGGTGTTTTTGTGTTTCTGGAAACATAATTTCTAGATGGAAGGAAATAAATTCAGTGATGTAAATAGAATGACTCGCTTAAATGTAACCCTATCATTATTTATGTGAATATAACGATTTAAAAGGATCAACTGTATTTTCATTATTTGTAAATTACTAAGTCTAACTAAAGTAGCTTTTAACGTTACTATAATAACATTACTATTATACCGTTAAGCCTGCAAAATATTTATAATTAACATAACTCAGTTCAGTTTAAGTCCAATAGCAACAATTCCGACCATTAAAACCACCAAAGCGCCTGCGATGTAAAATAATCCGCAATCCCAAGTTTTATTCCCGAAATCAAAAATTATTTCATCAGCGAATCTGAGAATTAAAGTGATTATTCCGTCTTTCAATGGAATGTATCCGTCCCCTTCAATGTCCGTTCCTTTCTGCATTGGAATGCACGAGCCCGCGTTACTTACTTATTAAATGAACAACACCAGTTCATCAACAATTCCTGGAATGTAGAAATCCTCGTTTATCACACCACTCCCGTTCTTATTCACAACGAACTGAATCTGCGAATTATTTAATCCCGGATTCGTTTACCTGAACAAATAACAGTTTTAAGAGTGGAAAACGTTCACAAACGTTGGACCGCGCATGTGCCTCGTGAAGTGGAAAGGATCAACCAAATTCACGTTCTCCTGCGTGTCCACGTACCCGAACTTTAAAGTTGATAACTGCATCAAATCTGCATAAACAGATTCATTGGATATTCTAATTTGATTCAACTATAAAGCCTCAAAGAAAATAGTTAGCATCTTTATATCATGTAAATGATTCACCTCGCGCAAAAACACGTACATTGAGATATTATTCCCATTCGGAGAAGAACTTATGTTCTCTATGTTGTACTTCCTAAACCAAGGAGAACCGAAATAAAAGACGAAATCAACCACTGACTCGAACAACTTAGGATCATACTCGAGCTTTAACTACTTATAAATCAAAAACAACTAAGATTTCTTTGGAGATGGCACATACGCGACTTAAATGGTAGCCTCGAAGAACTAAGCCTGCTGAATGTACTTCTTACCACGAATCAGGATGTAAAAATCATTATCCGTATACGCAGCTAACGCATCCGACATTGTCTCGAACGTATTACTCTCATCTATAAACTTCTTTAACGTATCCGCGTAAAACTACGTAAGCTGATGCAAAGATTTAAAATCAATTTAAGCTACTACTTGATTTAAGCGCATCACAGCCACACCAGGAAAACCTGCTACGCCAGTGTCGTCGCAAAATTGCTTGTTATCATCACAATTAACAGATACTATCGTTTCGTTTTTATCACTCAAAAATTATTCAAGTTGTTGCAGTTTATCTGCACATAACTAACACTTATTATTCTACCAAAATATAAAATAGCGTTAACTGGTTAATAATTGCTATTAATTTTCATTATTAAATACTATGGTCTCAGCAAATACAATTATAAATAGCATTTGAAGTGATAAAAATGTTATTATGTATTTTGTTCAATTTATAAATAATTTCCACATCATCGTGTTTACTTTAATCATGATTTCATAAATAGCGAAGCTCATAATGAAAATGTAGATTTAAATGCACAGCAAATGAAAATTAATATAACAAGATAGAATTATATTAAACATTTGAAAATAGCTCTGACATTATTTAATCTAAAATATACTCAATTAATTTGTCGGCAAATGGCACATCTACTAAAGTTGGAACAATCATGAGTAGTAATAGCATTGATGACCAATTTATTTTTATTGCCACAGGATTAATTTCTGAGGGAATTAACACTGTGAATGGGATTAATGTTAATAACTGCCATAATATTAAAAGCATATAAGACTAAAACGGTTGTTGAGTGAAATTTTATCAAATAATTGTGAAAATGAATTAGAATTATATATTACAACCTAAATGAATAGTTATGAATTGAAACAAAATAACAGAATACAGGCTAGACCAACTTCAGCAAGCAAACTCAAGGTGGAAACAAATCGTTTGGAGGTTATAAGTAAGGAAACTTCAACCAAAAATTCATATGAGGAGCTAGGCAGCTGTCATATTGACTGGATAGCCGCTATCTGAACTGGCTCCGTGAGGGGCCATGATAACTGGATCGTGTATCAAAATACTGATAGGTTACAAGTATAAGCTAACATTTGAAGAAGCAATTTGAAGAGAAAAATTGATCACTAGAGTTGATTATTAAGTAGAGAAAATATTCTGCCATCGAACGATGGTATTTGTAGCGTGTGTGTAGAGGCACATGTTATGAGCTAAGATAGCTCTCAGTTACGCGTGTGGAAATGGGGATTTCGGATGCTGAGTGACGACTTAGTGAGTCGTTTTATTCTAATATGAAACTGAAATTGAAGAATTAAAAATGTGGCCAGTTACATTCTATGATACTGATATGCGTCACAGTTTTACATTGTGAGTACGAGTCAATGACAGAGTAATATTATATGATATATTATACATACTATGAGAGTTACTATATAGATTTTGGTTATTGTTTTGTAGTGTGTTATTTTATTAAATTCTGTAAATTTTTATGTGAACGTTCTAAAACACTGTTTTCATCCGTTCAATATTCAAACAAAGACCACAACCATTCTCAATCACTGAACTCAGAGGACTCCAGTTCAAATAGTGGAAACTTCTCGCACTACTAAGAGCAACCGCATAGGAAGGAATAAAATGTTCCTCGAACCGATCATCGGAAGCCTGCTAAAGCACTTCAATCTCGGATCTAATCATGTTCAAGCTCAATGAAGAAGTCCTTAAAACAAAACAACCAATCGTTCAGATCACAAATACAAACTGAACACAACAAGAAAAACAAGCAAAACAACCAGAGCAACACGGAATAAAGCAAACCAAAAGGTTTCCAACAAAACAAAAGCAAGAAGAATTAAATTAAGGAACTTGTCAAATCATTTAACAAAATTCTTAACGGTAACAAAAACCAAAAGGAAACTCATCCACTGGATAACAGAATCACAACAGCTCCACCAAATAACGAGCAACAACTGATCAAAATCCATACATCTACATCAAACAATGTGAGATGAACAACTGCTTCGATCGCAAACAACAAAACAAAAACAATGATGCTTACAAGAAAAACTGGGAAAAATATTTTTGGAACCAAGCAGACATAGTCTAAAAGCTAACGAAAGTTTTACAAAAAACCCTGAAACAGCAAGGCAACTACTTTGATCGAAACAACACCAAATTCAACAACAACTAAGGGAAACTGTTCAACTCCCTAAACGAATACAGATACGATGACATGAAATCTAAGCGTAACGATTACTCATTCATGTATGTCAAAATACCATTAGGCTAGACCAACTTCAGCAAGCTAACTCAAGGTGGAAACAAGTCGTTTGGAGGTTATAAGTATGGTAACTTCAACCAAAAATTCATGTGAGGAGCTAGGCAGCTGTCATATTGATATTATATTGATAGCAGATGAAAACGCTGCTGAGAAAGTCAAAAATGTTCACTTGATGAAGATAATCAAAGGTTTCCTTCTGTTAAGTTATCATATTATTCATCAATATTAGATATTTCAGTACTTTAACAGTTATTTTATCTAGCTCAATACCGATTTCCTTTATTTAAATCCAAAAGTAATTAAAATATACTTTTAGTCCCCACAACTTATGTGATTACACTGTAACAGATCTTGAGTAAGATTTTGGTACTTGTGATTACTCAACCAAAATTAAATCTCCACCATCTATTATCAATGTATTAGATAATAATTTATATTTGTACTCTACTAGGCAAAGAATCTGTAATGATCTTGCGTGTAGTTAATTATAGACACAACTCTTAAAATTTTTGTTGAAGAAGTGTTCGGTTTTATAATTATCTGGACTTGAGAATTAGATAAATATTGTTACTAGATAGTAATATAATAACAGCTAATTTGACAGATGTATATAAAAATATATTGTATTTTCTAAAATTTTAAGCTTTTAATTGTGAAGATTTGACTTTTGAGCTCAATTACTTATACAAACTAATAATAAGCGAATGTGGATTACAAAATTATTTTAAACTAAATTCGCTTGTGTACAGCTACTTTATACTCGCTAATTTTTTGGGATTTCTTCAAGCTTATTATCCAGAATAACGTGAAGTTAACACTAAGTTATGTAAGTATTATTTATTATTAAGTTCGTCAATGAAGCTGGGAACTGCTAATAGAATGAAGTTGCTTCAGTTGATTAAATATTTTATATCTAGCTAGTATTGATTTGCCTCCAACGCTATTTAGTTTTTAGATTTCAGTTAATAAAGTTGTGCTATAATTTGTTTAATTTTCTGTGTTCAATGCTGTAAATTTTGGTTAATTACTCAATGACAAGTTTTAAACGCAATGCTGGCAAGTCTCCTTTGATTCAAATATTTCAGCTGTAGAAACTGTAATATTGAAGCTGGTATTATAACTAAAATATATTAAAATTTGGGTTAACACGAAGAATCATGATTAACTGATTAACTTATAGAAGCAATATATTTTACAGTAAAATAATATGTCCACTTCCATAAATGGCGTCATTTTGATGGTAAGAGATTTTGACATTTATACATTATTAATATGAACGATTGAATCATATAAAAATGCTATTAACCCTGAAGATTGCGCTAATTATGCAGTACCACACGATAATAAATCAATACTTTTTAAATACACATTTTATATTTCAATTTAATTTTCATGCGAGTCTCCTATCAAGCCTCCAGAACTAGCCTAAATTACAGAATTATTTGTAAATATTGAACTATTGACAAAATAACATTAATTTATAATAGTTGTTTGAGCTGTATTTTGAAGATGTAATACAACAGAGTCCCCGTATAATCCCCCTGATAGTGCCCAATAATTTGAACCAATTGATTACGCAATTGAAGAATAAATACTTATTGAATAGAAAGACCCAGCATTTATATATGCTATTGTTAATCCTGTCATTAATTTAGAATACACATAAGAGTTGTTAATAGTAATATTGGATACTGACCATTATGTTTGGCCGTGTTTAGGTAATACGATTATTATATTAAATAGTCCTCACTCAGCATCCGAAATCCCCATTTCCACACGCGTAACTGAGAGCTATCATTATATTAAATATGAGCATTTTATTAATGATGTGGAAACGTTGACAAAAAATGAATTATTTTGATCGAGTATATTGATTTTCGATATGTATTTCAACATAAATGAATGTGATATCTTCTATACTAATAATTAACCGTATTTTAGATAGTAAATAATCAACACTGTGCAGTAATCAAATACTTCTTAATAGTTTATAATATTAATTTTGTTACAAGGGAAAGTAAATAAGCACATTGTATATGCAAAATAATGTTTCAATGCCTTTATAATAAACTACTAAACAGTTGAATATATTTTTAAACAATGAAATAATATAAAAAATAAGTATATCAAGTGTAATCAATAATGACAATAATTTTGCTGTATTTGGATTTAATAAAGAAATTTAGCAAATTCTGAACTCGGTAATTAACATTACAATAAGTTTTTAAACCAATACAGCTTCACTAATTTGCTTCAAGTGCGACATTTCCGTTCAAGATTCTGTGTTAGTATTTATTGCATCTGGCTAGATTTTATCTGGTTTAATATTACAATCCGCTTCTTCCATATCACTCTTCAATTCTTCGATCTAGTACAGATTTAGCAGTTTTCATTCTTCTGCTTTGATATATAACGCGACATAAAATATAACTGAATTTAACTTATCGCAAACGTTCATACTAGGATTTAATAATTTATCTCAGAGTATTTAGTCGCATTTGGTCTCGTACACAAATGTGCAAATAAATATTAGTGTTCAAAATACAATTATATGTAACGAGTTTTAAAATATAACTGAGAGTAGCATTTCATTATTTAACTTTTCATCTTCTCTATAATTTAGTTGTTCGGTATGTTCTGTAAATCAATTTGTGGTTTATGGCATTTGCGCAGATGCATTGAATTATGGTCAGTTCAGTTCATATAATAATTCTCTATTTTGTGAAGGATCCTTTTATTTTAATGGATCCGAGTGTATTTGTAAAGAAAATTTCATGTTAAACGGAACTGAATGTGTAAATATTATTCAAAAACTAACAGAATTGGAAAAATCATCTCAAAATGATTGCTAAAACAAAATATAATCTGTAATACAAAAAGTAGATTAATTAAATTAAGACTTCCAAAATAATTTAACATAATATAAAACTGAAATGTTTTAGAGCATGCAAGTGACCGAAAACAACATCATCAATCATGTAGGTAAATAAATGGATGATACTATTAAAATGTTAGAAAATGAAATATTTTACAATGCATCCATGTTACTTTAGATAATAATTAAAAATGACTCAAATTTGCAATTACAAATAAATAATAGCGAAAAATAGATTAATGAAAAGATAATAAATTAAAGTGTTGTTTTTAACAATTAACTTGATACTTTTACGGATAAAATAATCTAAATTGATAACAGTTTCGCAAACAATATTTTCACTTTGAATAACAGCATAAATTTGTTTTACAATTTATCATAAAACAGTCTAGTATAAAATATTACTATTTTAAATTAGTACATTATTGATAATATAACTTTTAAAGACAAATAAATACAATAATTAACTGAAAAGCTAATATAATTAGGAAACATAATATATAATACGAACGAACAAGAATTATAATTTTAGTGTTAGTAACAACTCTATACATTTAAAACATATGACAATCCAGAAGTTACAAATAGCATAAGCGACCTAGACTTCAAAAATGGTTATGTATTTAACAACCAAACAATATATAACGCACTTATTGATATTTAGTCAATTGGCTCTAGCTTCACACTATTTTAAAATTAAGCTATCTTTTAAAATATTAAAATATAACTTGGATCACTAACTTTTAAATCGGGATCACTACTGTCGCCTAATAACCAATTGCAAATCAACCAACTTAGTGTAATTTCAACATCTTCATCATTTATTAAAGTTAATTCAGGCGAAGTATTTACTATACTGTAAAACACAGCGATAATGACAAATATATCAAATTTGTTACTAAATCTAACTTTTAGCTAAACATCAGTTGGGGCATTAAATTTAATTTATAGAGTAGATGGACTGTTGAATATTAAAGGATATTAAATATTAGGAAATTATATAAGTACAAATTCTATATCTCTTGCAGTTCTATAAGTTGAGGTTAATAGCTAAATATCTGTGAAATATGTGAATATTAATCCACTATAATTCACATGTGGAAACTAATCGTCATATTTGATATCTTGTATATCTTAAAGTAATGTGACAATATTGCATATTAGTATATTAATAGGAAATATGACAGAATATAACCAAATGAGTAATATTTCATCTAATTCTACAGACTCAATGTAATTTGGAGGTATAATCAGTCGTTAATTATTTTCAAATACAACGATCATAGACGTAACGCTCAAAATATATGAAAACTGGATTACATAACATATTAGCTAATCAGGATAAATTATAGGAAATATACATAATAGTTCAAATACATTATATATGATATGTGCTCTCGATTATATAAACACTGATAATTCAAGTGTGTAATTATTTGGCTTAATAGGTTATTGCGATGGTTATAGATTAACAATTAAATACTTATAAACATAATTATACTATTTATCTGGTGTTGTGTCTGCAGGAACTATTGGTACAATTGAAGGGTAAGAGTGTATCATTATTGATGCAAATATATTACTAAAAGTACACAATAATAACATTGGATAATATTTTGGTGGATTATTATGTAGTATTATATCTGAGTAGTGGGAAATAGATAATATCACAGTTAGTAACTCACATATATCATCATAAATTTCAAGCGGTTTAATTACGTCTTTAATGACTTAAGGTAGTTTTAATAAAATCTTAATAAATTCATCAACAGCATTTAGTAATTCTACTAGTATATATTCTATTTCGGGTGCTTTGGCTGGTGATTCTTTTGGGGATGCATCAAAAGAAATTGTTATTAATCAAATCTGTTTATATAATGTTTCTATTGTTACATTATGTAATATTGGTATTTATTCATTATCTGGTGGTTTAGTTGGTGATACTCATGAAACTCCTACAAAAATATTTAATGTTAATATTGAATTTTCAAGAATAAGTGCGAATGGTTCTGTTAATGATACAGTTTCATCTGCTGGTTTGGTCGCTATAATGTATAATATAATAACGATAATATAAAATGTAATTATAAATAGAACAAATATTTCCAGTTTCTCCAATACAACTAATGTTTTCTGCAGTGGATTCCTTTCTGGACTATAAACTAAAGTTGACATTATTTAATCTAAAATATACTCAATTAATTTGTCGGCAAATGGCACATCTACTAAAGTTGGAACAATCATGAGTAGTAATAGCATTGATGACCAATTTATTTTTATTGCCACAGGATTAATTTCTGAGGGAATTAACACTGTGAATGGGATTAATGTTAATAACTGCCATAATATTAAAAGCATATAAGACTAAAACGGTTGTTGAGTGAAATTTTATCAAATAATTGTGAAAATGAATTAGAATTATATATTACAACCTAAATGAATAGTTATGAATTGAAACAAAATAACAGAATACAGGCTAGACCAACTTCAGCAAGCAAACTCAAGGTGGAAACAAATCGTTTGGAGGTTATAAGTAAGGAAACTTCAACCAAAAATTCATATGAGGAGCTAGGCAGCTGTCATATTGACTGGATAGCCGCTATCTGAACTGGCTCCGTGAGGGGCCATGATAACTGGATCGTGTATCAAAATACTGATAGGTTACAAGTATAAGCTAACATTTGAAGAAGCAATTTGAAGAGAAAAATTGATCACTAGAGTTGATTATTAAGTAGAGAAAATATTCTGCCATCGAACGATGGTATTTGTAGCGTGTGTGTAGAGGCACATGTTATGAGCTAAGATAGCTCTCAGTTACGCGTGTGGAAATGGGGATTTCGGATGCTGAGTGACGACTTAGTGAGTCGTTTTATTCTAATATGAAACTGAAATTGAAGAATTAAAAATGTGGCCAGTTACATTCTATGATACTGATATGCGTCACAGTTTTACATTGTGAGTACGAGTCATGACAGAGTAATATTATATGATATATTATACATACTATGAGAGTTACTATATAGATTTTGGTTATTGTTTTGTAGTGTGTTATTTTATTAAATTCTGTAAATTTTTATGTGAACGTTCTAAAACACTGTTTTCATCCGTTCAATATTCAAACAAAGACCACAACCATTCTCAATCACTGAACTCAGAGGACTCCAGTTCAAATAGTGGAAACTTCTCGCACTACTAAGAGCAACCGCATAGGAAGGAATAAAATGTTCCTCGAACCGATCATCGGAAGCCTGCTAAAGCACTTCAATCTCGGATCTAATCATGTTCAAGCTCAATGAAGAAGTCCTTAAAACAAAACAACCAATCGTTCAGATCACAAATACAAACTGAACACAACAAGAAAAACAAGCAAAACAACCAGAGCAACACGGAATAAAGCAAACCAAAAGGTTTCCAACAAAACAAAAGCAAGAAGAATTAAATTAAGGAACTTGTCAAATCATTTAACAAAATTCTTAACGGTAACAAAAACCAAAAGGAAACTCATCCACTGGATAACAGAATCACAACAGCTCCACCAAATAACGAGCAACAACTGATCAAAATCCATACATCTACATCAAACAATGTGAGATGAACAACTGCTTCGATCGCAAACAACAAAACAAAAACAATGATGCTTACAAGAAAAACTGGGAAAAATATTTTTGGAACCAAGCAGACATAGTCTAAAAGCTAACGAAAGTTTTACAAAAAACCCTGAAACAGCAAGGCAACTACTTTGATCGAAACAACACCAAATTCAACAACAACTAAGGGAAACTGTTCAACTCCCTAAACGAATACAGATACGATGACATGAAATCTAAGCGTAACGATTACTCATTCATGTATGTCAAAATACCATTAGGCTAGACCAACTTCAGCAAGCTAACTCAAGGTGGAAACAAGTCGTTTGGAGGTTATAAGTATGGTAACTTCAACCAAAAATTCATATGAGGAGCTAGGCAGCTGTCATATTGATATTATATTGATAGCAGATGAAAACGCTGCTGAGAAAGTCAAAAATGTTCACTTGATGAAGATAAATCAAAGGTTTCCTTCTGTTAAGTTATCATATTATTCATCAATATTAGATATTTCAGTACTTTAACAGTTATTTTATCTAGCTCAATACCGATTTCCTTTATTTAAATCCAAAAGTAATTAAAATATACTTTTAGTCCCCACAACTTATGTGATTACACTGTAACAGATCTTGAGTAAGATTTTGGTACTTGTGATTACTCAACCAAAATTAAATCTCCACCATCTATTATCAATGTATTAGATAATAATTTATATTTGTACTCTACTAGGCAAAGAATCTGTAATGATCTTGCGTGTAGTTAATTATAGACACAACTCTTAAAATTTTTGTTGAAGAAGTGTTCGGTTTTATAATTATCTGGACTTGAGAATTAGATAAATATTGTTACTAGATAGTAATATAATAACAGCTAATTTGACAGATGTATATAAAAATATATTGTATTTTCTAAAATTTTAAGCTTTTAATTGTGAAGATTTGACTTTTGAGCTCAATTACTTATACAAACTAATAATAAGCGAATGTGGATTACAAAATTATTTTAAACTAAATTCGCTTGTGTACAGCTACTTTATACTCGCTAATTTTTTGGGATTTCTTCAAGCTTATTATCCAGAATAACGTGAAGTTAACACTAAGTTATGTAAGTATTATTTATTATTAAGTTCGTCAATGAAGCTGGGAACTGCTAATAGAATGAAGTTGCTTCAGTTGATTAAATATTTTATATCTAGCTAGTATTGATTTGCCTCCAACGCTATTTAGTTTTTAGATTTCAGTTAATAAAGTTGTGCTATAATTTGTTTAATTTTCTGTGTTCAATGCTGTAAATTTTGGTTAATTACTCAATGACAAGTTTTAAACGCAATGCTGGCAAGTCTCCTTTGATTCAAATATTTCAGCTGTAGAAACTGTAATATTGAAGCTGGTATTATAACTAAAATATATTAAAATTTGGGTTAACACGAAGAATCATGATTAACTGATTAACTTATAGAAGCAATATATTTTACAGTAAAATAATATGTCCACTTCCATAAATGGCGTCATTTTGATGGTAAGAGATATTTGACATTTATACATTATTAATATGAACGATTGAATCATATAAAAATGCTATTAACCCTGAAGATTGCGCTAATTATGCAGTACCACACGATAATAAATCAATACTTTTTAAATACACATTTTATATTTCAATTTAATTTTCATGCGAGTCTCCTATCAAGCCTCCAGAACTAGCCTAAATTACAGAATTATTTGTAAATATTGAACTATTGACAAAATAACATTAATTTATAATAGTTGTTTGAGCTGTATTTTGAAGATGTAATACAACAGAGTCCCCGTATAATCCCCCTGATAGTGCCCAATAATTTGAACCAATTGATTACGCAATTGAAGAATAAATACTTATTGAATAGAAAGACCCAGCATTTATATATGCTATTGTTAATCCTGTCATTAATTTAGAATACACATAAGAGTTGTTAATAGTAATATTGGATACTGACCATTATGTTTGGCCGTGTTTAGGTAATACGATTATTATATTAAATAGTCCTCACTCAGCATCCGAAATCCCCATTTTCACACGCGTAACTGAGAGCTATCATTATATTAAATATGAGCATTTTATTAATGATGTGGAAACGTTGACAAAAAATGAATTATTTTGATCGAGTATATTGATTTTCGATATGTATTTCAACATAAATGAATGTGATATCTTCTATACTAATAATTAACCGTATTTTAGATAGTAAATAATCAACACTGTGCAGTAATCAAATACTTCTTAATAGTTTATAATATTAATTTTGTTACAAGGGAAAGTAAATAAGCACATTGTATATGCAAAATAATGTTTCAATGCCTTTATAATAAACTACTAAACAGTTGAATATATTTTTAAACAATGAAATAATATAGAAATCAAGTATATCAAGTGTAATCAATAATGACAATAATTTTGCTGTATTTGGATTTAATAAAGAAATTTAGCAAATTCTGAACTCGGTAATTAACATTACAATAAGTTTTTAAACCAATACAGCT
This sequence comes from Hexamita inflata, assembly GCA_963988835.1. Lineage (NCBI taxonomy): Eukaryota > Fornicata > Diplomonadida > Hexamitidae > Hexamita > Hexamita inflata. The sequence continues at coordinate 439,889 of CAXDID010001235.1, forward strand.
TCACTAATTTGCTTCAAGTGCGACATTTCCGTTCAAGATTCTGTGTTAGTATTTATTGCATCTGGCTAGATTTTATCTGGTTTAATATTACAATCCGCTTCTTCCATATCACTCTTCAATTCTTCGATCTAGTACAGATTTAGCAGTTTTCATTCTTCTGCTTTGATATATAACGCGACATAAAATATAACTGAATTTAACTTATCGCAAACGTTCATACTAGGATTTAATAATTTATCTCAGAGTATTTAGTCGCATTTGGTCTCGTACACAAATGTGCAAATAAATATTAGTGTTCAAAATACAATTATATGTAACGAGTTTTAAAATATAACTGAGAGTAGCATTTCATTATTTAACTTTTCATCTTCTCTATAATTTAGTTGTTCGGTATGTTCTGTAAATCAATTTGTGGTTTATGGCATTTGCGCAGATGCATTGAATTATGGTCAGTTCAGTTCATATAATAATTCTCTATTTTGTGAAGGATCCTTTTATTTTAATGGATCCGAGTGTATTTGTAAAGAAAATTTCATGTTAAACGGAACTGAATGTGTAAATATTATTCAAAAACTAACAGAATTGGAAAAATCATCTCAAAATGATTGCTAAAACAAAATATAATCTGTAATACAAAAAGTAGATTAATTAAATTAAGACTTCCAAAATAATTTAACATAATATAAAACTGAAATGTTTTAGAGCATGCAAGTGACCGAAAACAACATCATCAATCATGTAGGTAAATAAATGGATGATACTATTAAAATGTTAGAAAATGAAATATTTTACAATGCATCCATGTTACTTTAGATAATAATTAAAAATGACTCAAATTTGCAATTACAAATAAATAATAGCGAAAAATAGATTAATGAAAAGATAATAAATTAAAGTGTTGTTTTTAACAATTAACTTGATACTTTTACGGATAAAATAATCTAAATTGATAACAGTTTCGCAAACAATATTTTCACTTTGAATAACAGCATAAATTTGTTTTACAATTTATCATAAAACAGTCTAGTATAAAATATTACTATTTTAAATTAGTACATTATTGATAATATAACTTTTAAAGACAAATAAATACAATAATTAACTGAAAAGCTAATATAATTAGGAAACATAATATATAATACGAACGAACAAGAATTATAATTTTAGTGTTAGTAACAACTCTATACATTTAAAACATATGACAATCCAGAAGTTACAAATAGCATAAGCGACCTAGACTTCAAAAATGGTTATGTATTTAACAACCAAACAATATATAACGCACTTATTGATATTTAGTCAATTGGCTCTAGCTTCACACTATTTTAAAATTAAGCTATCTTTTAAAATATTAAAATATAACTTGGATCACTAACTTTTAAATCGGGATCACTACTGTCGCCTAATAACCAATTGCAAATCAACCAACTTAGTGTAATTTCAACATCTTCATCATTTATTAAAGTTAATTCAGGCGAAGTATTTACTATACTGTAAAACACAGCGATAATGACAAATATATCAAATTTGTTACTAAATCTAACTTTTAGCTAAACATCAGTTGGGGCATTAAATTTAATTTATAGAGTAGATGGACTGTTGAATATTAAAGGATATTAAATATTAGGAAATTATATAAGTACAAATTCTATATCTCTTGCAGTTCTATAAGTTGAGGTTAATAGCTAAATATCTGTGAAATATGTGAATATTAATCCACTATAATTCACATGTGGAAACTAATCGTCATATTTGATATCTTGTATATCTTAAAGTAATGTGACAATATTGCATATTAGTATATTAATAGGAAATATGACAGAATATAACCAAATGAGTAATATTTCATCTAATTCTACAGACTCAATGTAATTTGGAGGTATAATCAGTCGTTAATTATTTTCAAATACAACGATCATAGACGTAACGCTCAAAATATATGAAAACTGGATTACATAACATATTAGCTAATCAGGATAAATTATAGGAAATATACATAACTTTTTCACTTCATCCTTCAAATGACGAAGCACACACGAAGCCGACGGATCACAATACAAGAGCGTCGCATAATGATGAGAATGTGAGAAACAGAATCACAAACTGTTGCAACCAAGAAATACATTGCTTGTTGCCTTCACTGTAGTCTCCAAACTGTTTATTCCATTTTTAAGCACTTTGAAGTTACAGGCAAGCTAGAAGCTTCTCATGCCGATAATAGTGTCAGAAAATTTGACTAAGCTGAGATTTTCGCGTTGTTAAATATCGCCAGAGCCATAGATTCGAAACTCGACGAATCATAGCTGAAAAATACTAAGCCCTTCGTGGAATTTCCATGTCTCTAACAACGATATCTCGTCTCCTGGCCAAATTCAGTTTAAGCTTCTATGTTGCTAAGATAAAGCCAAAACTTACCGAAAAGCATAAATTGGAAAGTTTGAACTTTGCTCGAATGAACCTGAAACAACCAATTGAATATTGGAGAACTTTTTAGTATACCGATGAGTATCGCTCAAAATGCTATGCAAATCGAGCGAGTAGAGTGCTCAGAACCCCTAAAGACGAGTGGAATCCGAAGTATTTTCTCGAAGTGTAAAATATGGACTGTTTTCGTGCATGATCTATAGTACGATTAGCTATAGATATAAGGGTCCGTTATGGTTTATGCCGTGCGGTACGACCATGAATTCAATTGTCAATTCTTAAGTTCTCAGACAAGTTACACTTCCATCACTTAATAGCATAACTTGAAGTTGCAACAAGATAACGCCCCGACACATTTTAGTAAGTATATGAAAAACTTTTATACTGCTAACAACATTGAGCTCTATCGCTTTCCAGTAATGAGTCCAGACTTAAATCCACTTTTTCACTGCTGGAATCCACTGAAGTCAAACATTTCCCCTGAAGAATGTACCACATATGACTTATTAAATGAAGAAGTAAAGAGGGCGTTGGAGTAAATCTCGTTAGATATCATCAATCATTTGATTGACTCTATGCCCAAAAGGTTAGAAGAAGTAATAAAATAGAAAGGAGACGCTACTAAACATTGAGTTAATATATAGTTAAAATTAATACAAAAAATAGTTTTGAAATAGTTAGTATTTTTTGAAATCAAAGTTGGCTTGGCGACCACAGTATAATCAGTCGTTAATTATTTTCAAATACAACGATCATAGACGTAACGCTCAAAATATATGAAAACTGGATTACATAACATATTAGCTAATCAGGATAAATTATAGGAAATATACATAATAGTTCAAATACATTATATATGATATGTGCTCTCGATTATATAAACACTGATAATTCAAGTGTGTAATTATTTGGCTTAATAGGTTATTGCGATGGTTATAGATTAACAATTAAATACTTATAAACATAATTATACTATTTATCTGGTGTTGTGTCTGCAGGAACTATTGGTACAATTGAAGGGTAAGAGTGTATCATTATTGATGCAAATATATTACTAAAAGTACACAATAATAACATTGGATAATATTTTGGTGGATTATTATGTAGTATTATATCTGAGTAGTGGGAAATAGATAATATCACAGTTAGTAACTCACATATATCATCATAAATTTCAAGCGGTTTAATTACGTCTTTAATGACTTAAGGTAGTTTTAATAAAATCTTAATAAATTCATCAACAGCATTTAGTAATTCTACTAGTATATATTCTATTTCGGGTGCTTTGGCTGGTGATTCTTTTGGGGATGCATCAAAAGAAATTGTTATTAATCAAATCTGTTTATATAATGTTTCTATTGTTACATTATGTAATATTGGTATTTATTCATTATCTGGTGGTTTAGTTGGTGATACTCATGAAACTCCTACAAAAATATTTAATGTTAATATTGAATTTTCAAGAATAAGTGCGAATGGTTCTGTTAATGATACAGTTTCATCTGCTGGTTTGGTCGCTATAATGTATAATATAATAACGATAATATAAAATGTAATTATAAATAGAACAAATATTTCCAGTTTCTCCAATACAACTAATGTTTTCTGCAGTGGATTCCTTTCTGGACTATAAACTAAAGTTGACATTATTTAATCTAAAATATACTCAATTAATTTGTCGGCAAATGGCACATCTACTAAAGTTGGAACAATCATGAGTAGTAATAGCATTGATGACCAATTTATTTTTATTGCCACAGGATTAATTTCTGAGGGAATTAACACTGTGAATGGGATTAATGTTAATAACTGCCATAATATTAAAAGCATATAAGACTAAAACGGTTGTTGAGTGAAATTTTATCAAATAATTGTGAAAATGAATTAGAATTATATATTACAACCTAAATGAATAGTTATGAATTGAAACAAAATAACAGAATACAGGCTAGACCAACTTCAGCAAGCAAACTCAAGGTGGAAACAAATCGTTTGGAGGTTATAAGTAAGGAAACTTCAACCAAAAATTCATATGAGGAGCTAGGCAGCTGTCATATTGACTGGATAGCCGCTATCTGAACTGGCTCCGTGAGGGGCCATGATAACTGGATCGTGTATCAAAATACTGATAGGTTACAAGTATAAGCTAACATTTGAAGAAGCAATTTGAAGAGAAAAATTGATCACTAGAGTTGATTATTAAGTAGAGAAAATATTCTGCCATCGAACGATGGTATTTGTAGCGTGTGTGTAGAGGCACATGTTATGAGCTAAGATAGCTCTCAGTTACGCGTGTGGAAATGGGGATTTCGGATGCTGAGTGACGACTTAGTGAGTCGTTTTATTCTAATATGAAACTGAAATTGAAGAATTAAAAATGTGGCCAGTTACATTCTATGATACTGATATGCGTCACAGTTTTACATTGTGAGTACGAGTCATGACAGAGTAATATTATATGATATATTATACATACTATGAGAGTTACTATATAGATTTTGGTTATTGTTTTGTAGTGTGTTATTTTATTAAATTCTGTAAATTTTTATGTGAACGTTCTAAAACACTGTTTTCATCCGTTCAATATTCAAACAAAGACCACAACCAACGAAACTTCTTCCAGATCTAGTCGATCTGGAGACGACTCATAAATATGAATATGAAACGACTCACTTGACCAAACGCTAAGGGAAAATAGAATAATGCTTAATAAGATGAAAATACACACTATGTTTGCCAAAACAATTAATTGTCTTAATTCATCACAAAATTACAGAAAACAACTAATGGTCTTTACATAGAACTGCAATTTCTATAAAGTAATATAACCTAAGTCTAAAAGTAAATGAAGTTCAGAACAGTACTATTATATTATCTTCAATTTAACTCCCACATAGCTACGTAATTTCCAATATTTATGCTGATATTAAATACTTATAAACATAATTATACTATTTATCTCGGCAAAACAAGTTCATGTCACTGAACTCAGAGGACTCCAGTTCAAATAGTGGAAACTTCTCGCACTACTAAGAGCAACCGCATAGGAAGGAATAAAATGTTCCTCGAACCGATCATCGGAAGCCTGCTAAAGCACTTCAATCTCGGATCTAATCATGTTCAAGCTCAATGAAGAAGTCCTTAAAACAAAACAACCAATCGTTCAGATCACAAATACAAACTGAACACAACAAGAAAAACAAGCAAAACAACCAGAGCAACACGGAATAAAGCAAACCAAAAGGTTTCCAACAAAACAAAAGCAAGAAGAATTAAATTAAGGAACTTGTCAAATCATTTAACAAAATTCTTAACGGTAACAAAAACCAAAAGGAAACTCATCCACTGGATAACAGAATCACAACAGCTCCACCAAATAACGAGCAACAACTGATCAAAATCCATACATCTACATCAAACAATGTGAGATGAACAACTGCTTCGATCGCAAACAACAAAACAAAAACAATGATGCTTACAAGAAAAACTGGGAAAAATATTTTTGGAACCAAGCAGACATAGTCTAAAAGCTAACGAAAGTTTTACAAAAAACCCTGAAACAGCAAGGCAACTACTTTGATCGAAACAACACCAAATTCAACAACAACTAAGGGAAACTGTTCAACTCCCTAAACGAATACAGATACAATGATGTTAAATCTAAGCGTAACGATTACTCATTCATGTATGTCAAAATACCATTAGGCTAGACCAACTTCAGCAAGCAAACTCAAGGTGGAAACAAGTCGTTTTGTGGTTATAAGTATGGTAACTTCAACCAAAAATTCATGTGAGGAGCTAGGCAGCTGTCATATTGATATTATATTGATAGCAGATGAAAACGCTGCTGAGAAAGTCAAAAATGTTCACTTGATGAAGATAATTATAAATAACATCATTAAAAATGAATTTCAACATCCATATTGTGTATTAAAATTTTATATATTTCCACAATTCCTAATTGTGGCACCATTAATGGTGTTTGCTCCATCAGAGCTCAATTAATTAACATTAAAAACTGGCGGTTATTTACTTATAATGATTCCATAATAAACAGGTGACCCTTCAGGTATATACATTTAAATAGCTTATACTTTTGAATTGAAAATATACACTTAGTTATTTAAAATAGGGTTCATATTGGTTTATTATGCAATAAAACCAGAAACATATGCAGTATTAGTGTTTTAGCTAGAGAGCTTAATATTTGACATTTATACATTATTAATATGAACGATTGAATCATATAAAAATGCTATTAACCCTGAAGATTGCGCTAATTATGCAGTACCACACGATAATAAATCAATATTTTTTAAATACACATTTTATATTTCAATTTAATTTTCATGCGAGTCTCCTATCAAGCCTCCAGAACTAGCCTAAATTACAGAATTATTTGTAAATATTGAACTATTGACAAAATAACATTAATTTATAATAGTTGTTTGAGCTGTATTTTGAAGATGTAATACAACAGAGTCCCCGTATAATCCCCCTGATAGTGCCCAATAATTTGAACCAATTGATTACGCAATTGAAGAATAAATACTTATTGAATAGAAAGACCCAGCATTTATATATGCTATTGTTAATCCTGTCATTAATTTAGAATACACATAAGAGTTGTTAATAGTAATATTGGATACTGACCATTATGTTTGGCCGTGTTTAGGTAATACGATTATTATATTAAATAGTCCTCACTCAGCATCCGAAATCCCCATTTTCACACGCGTAACTGAGAGCTATCATTATATTAAATATGAGCATTTTATTAATGATGTGGAAACGTTGACAAAAAATGAATTATTTTGATCGAGTATATTGATTTTCGATATGTATTTCAACATAAATGAATGTGATATCTTCTATACTAATAATTAACCGTATTTTAGATAGTAAATAATCAACACTGTGCAGTAATCAAATACTTCTTAATAGTTTATAATATTAATTTTGTTACAAGGGAAAGTAAATAAGCACATTGTATATGCAAAATAATGTTTCAATGCCTTTATAATAAACTACTAAACAGTTGAATATATTTTTAAACAATGAAATAATATAGAAATCAAGTATATCAAGTGTAATCAATAATGACAATAATTTTGCTGTATTTGGATTTAATAAAGAAATTTAGCAAATTCTGAACTCGGTAATTAACATTACAATAAGTTTTTAAACCAATACAGCTTCACTAATTTGCTTCAAGTGCGACATTTCCGTTCAAGATTCTGTGTTAGTATTTATTGCATCTGGCTAGATTTTATCTGGTTTAATATTACAATCCGCTTCTTCCATATCACTCTTCAATTCTTCGATCTAGTACAGATTTAGCAGTTTTCATTCTTCTGCTTTGATATATAACGCGACATAAAATATAACTGAATTTAACTTATCGCAAACGTTCATACTAGGATTTAATAATTTATCTCAGAGTATTTAGTCGCATTTGGTCTCGTACACAAATGTGCAAATAAATATTAGTGTTCAAAATACAATTATATGTAACGAGTTTTAAAATATAACTGAGAGTAGCATTTCATTATTTAACTTTTCATCTTCTCTATAATTTAGTTGTTCGGTATGTTCTGTAAATCAATTTGTGGTTTATGGCATTTGCGCAGATGCATTGAATTATGGTCAGTTCAGTTCATATAATAATTCTCTATTTTGTGAAGGATCCTTTTATTTTAATGGATCCGAGTGTATTTGTAAAGAAAATTTCATGTTAAACGGAACTGAATGTGTAAATATTATTCAAAAACTAACAGAATTGGAAAAATCATCTCAAAATGATTGCTAAAACAAAATATAATCTGTAATACAAAAAGTAGATTAATTAAATTAAGACTTCCAAAATAATTTAACATAATATAAAACTGAAATGTTTTAGAGCATGCAAGTGACCGAAAACAACATCATCAATCATGTAGGTAAATAAATGGATGATACTATTAAAATGTTAGAAAATGAAATATTTTACAATGCATCCATGTTACTTTAGATAATAATTAAAAATGACTCAAATTTGCAATTACAAATAAATAATAGCGAAAAATAGATTAATGAAAAGATAATAAATTAAAGTGTTGTTTTTAACAATTAACTTGATACTTTTACGGATAAAATAATCTAAATTGATAACAGTTTCGCAAACAATATTTTCACTTTGAATAACAGCATAAATTTGTTTTACAATTTATCACAATACTATATATTTTACAATTTTAGTATTTTAGAAAAATATCTAAAGGATAATATATTACTTAAAGACAAATAAATATAATAATTAACTGAAAAGCTAATATAATTAGGAAACATAATATATAATACGAACGAACAAGAATTATAATTTTAGTGTTAGTAACAACTCTATACATTTAAAACATATGACAATCCAGAAGTTACAAATAGCATAAGCGACCTAGACTTCAAAAATGGTTATGTATTTAACAACCAAACAATATATAACGCACTTATTGATATTTAGTCAATTGGCTCTAGCTTCACACTATTTTAAAATTAAGCTATCTTTTAAAATATTAAAATATAACTTGGATCACTAACTTTTAAATCGGGATCACTACTGTCGCCTAATAACCAATTGCAAATCAACCAACTTAGTGTAATTTCAACATCTTCATCATTTATTAAAGTTAATTCAGGCGAAGTATTTACTATACTGTAAAACACAGCGATAATGACAAATATATCAAATTTGTTGCTAAATCTAACTTTTAGCTAAACATCAGTTGGGGCATTAAATTTAATTTATAGAGTAGATGGACTGTTGAATATTAAAGGATATTAAATATTAGGAAATTATATAAGTACAAATTCTATATCTCTTGCAGTTCTATAAGTTGAGGTTAATAGCTAAATATCTGTGAAATATGTGAATATTAATCCACTATAATTCACATGTGGAAACTAATCGTCATATTTGTTCTCAAATATCACTACTGGTAAAATATAACTGATGCATATTGCTATAACTATTGGTAATTATGATTTATATAACATAATTAGCACAATATAAACTAATGAAAATAATTATTTATAATTTGGTGGCATTATTTGTGTCTAAGCCAATACAACAACATTTATTTCAGATATAACAATAAATATATATTAATAATGGGTAACTATGATTGTTAATAATTCAGGCTAAATTTTAGGGAAAGTATTTAATAGTTAAAATAATATTAATACAGTTTGTTATATGGAATAATTATAATCTAATTCTTATTTCACTAATTTTGGTGCTGTTGGATTGTACAACGGTGTGTTAACCTTTTGCAATATTAATTATTAAATGATTATGTAATTAGGTAATTTTAACTATGTTGGGACACTTGGTTAAGTTAATGGTATTTTATGTACTATTAATAACGTTTATACAAGTGTTTAAGTGCCAGAAAATAATTCTGGATTCTATGTAGGTGTTTTAATCAGTATAGTACAATCTGAAAACTGGTCAGTATCCAATATTACTATTAACAACTCTTATGTGTATTCTAAATTAATGACAGGATTAACAATAGCATATATAAATGCTGGGTCTTTCTATTCAATAAGTATTTATTCTTCAATTGCGTAATCAATTGGTTCAAATTATTGGGCACTATCAGGGGGATTATACGGGGACTCTGTTGTATTACATCTTCAAAATACAGCTCAAACAACTATTATAAATTAATGTTATTTTGTCAATAGTTCAATATTTACAAATAATTCTGTAATTTAGGCTAGTTCTGGAGGCTTGATAGGAGACTCGCATGAAAATTAAATTGAAATATATAATGTGTATTTAAAAAGTATTGATTTATTATCGTGTGGTACTGCATAATTAGCGCAATCTTCAGGGTTAATAGCATTTTTATATGATTCAATCGTTCATATTAATAATGTATAAATGTCAAATATTAAGCTCTCTAGCTAAAACACTAATACTGCATATGTTTCTGGTTTTATTGCATAATAAACCAATATGAACCCTATTTTAAATAACTAAGTGTATATTTTCAATTCAAAAGTATAAGCTATTTAAATGTATATACCTGAAGGGTCACCTGTTTATTATGGAATCATTATAAGTAAATAACCGCCAGTTTTTAATGTTAATTAATTGAGCTCTGATGGAGCAAACACCATTAATGGTGCCACAATTAGGAATTGTGGAAATATATAAAATTTTAATACACAATATGGATGTTGAAATTCATTTTTAATGATGTTATTTATAATTATCTTCATCAAGTGAACATTTTTGACTTTCTCAGCAGCGTTTTCATCTGCTATCAATATAATATCAATATGACAGCTGCCTAGCTCCTCACATGAATTTTTGGTTGAAGTTACCATACTTATAACCACAAAACGACTTGTTTCCACCTTGAGTTTGCTTGCTGAAGTTGGTCTAGCCTAATGGTATTTTGACATACATGAATGAGTAATCGTTACGCTTAGATTTCATGTCATCGTATCTGTATTCGTTTAGGGAGTTGAACAGTTTCCCTTAGTTGTTGTTGAATTTGGTGTTGTTTCGATCAAAGTAGTTGCCTTGCTGTTTCAGGGTTTTTTGTAAAACTTTCGTTAGCTTTTAGACTATGTCTGCTTGGTTCCAAAAATATTTTTCCCAGTTTTTCTTGTAAGCATCATTGTTTTTGTTTTGTTGTTTGCGATCGAAGCAGTTGTTCATCTCACATTGTTTGATGTAGATGTATGGATTTTGATCAGTTGTTGCTCGTTATTTGGTGGAGCTGTTGTGATTCTGTTATCCAGTGGATGAGTTTCCTTTTGGTTTTTGTTACCGTTAAGAATTTTGTTAAATGATTTGACAAGTTCCTTAATTTAATTCTTCTTGCTTTTGTTTTGTTGGAAACCTTTTGGTTTGCTTTATTCCGTGTTGCTCTGGTTGTTTTGCTTGTTTTTCTTGTTGTGTTCAGTTTGTATTTGTGATCTGAACGATTGGTTGTTTTGTTTTAAGGACTTCTTCATTGAGCTTGAACATGATTAGATCCGAGATTGAAGTGCTTTAGCAGGCTTCCGATGATCGGTTCGAGGAACATTTTATTCCTTCCTATGCGGTTGCTCTTAGTAGTGCGAGAAGTTTCCACTATTTGAACTGGAGTCCTCTGAGTTCAGTAACATGAACTTGTTTAGCCGAGATAAATAGTATAATTATGTTTATAAGTATTTAATATCAGCATAAATATTGGAAATTACGTAGCTATGTGGGAGTTAAATTGAAGATAATATAATAGTACTGTTCTGAACTTCATTTACTTTTAGACTTAGGTTATATTACTTTATAGAAATTGCAGTTCTATGTAAAGACCATTAGTTGTTTTCTGTAATTTTGTGATGAATTAAGACAATTAATTGTTTTGGCAAACATAGTGTGTATTTTCATCTTATTAAGCATTATTCTATTTTCCCTTAGCGTTTGGTCAAGTGAGTCGTTTCATATTCATATTTATGAGTCGTCTCCAGATCGACTAGATCTGGAAGAAGTTTCGTTGGTTGTGGTCTTTGTTTGAATATTGAACGGATGAAAACAGTGTTTTAGAACGTTCACATAAAAATTTACAGAATTTAATAAAATAACACACTACAAAACAATAACCAAAATCTATATAGTAACTCTCATAGTATGTATAATATATCATATAATATTACTCTGTCATGACTCGTACTCACAATGTAAAACTGTGACGCATATCAGTATCATAGAATGTAACTGGCCACATTTTTAATTCTTCAATTTCAGTTTCATATTAGAATAAAACGACTCACTAAGTCGTCACTCAGCATCCGAAATCCCCATTTCCACACGCGTAACTGAGAGCTATCTTAGCTCATAACATGTGCCTCTACACACACGCTACAAATACCATCGTTCGATGGCAGAATATTTTCTCTACTTAATAATCAACTCTAGTGATCAATTTTTCTCTTCAAATTGCTTCTTCAAATGTTAGCTTATACTTGTAACCTATCAGTATTTTGATACACGATCCAGTTATCATGGCCCCTCACGGAGCCAGTTCAGATAGCGGCTATCCAGTCAATATGACAGCTGCCTAGCTCCTCATATGAATTTTTGGTTGAAGTTTCCTTACTTATAACCTCCAAACGATTTGTTTCCACCTTGAGTTTGCTTGCTGAAGTTGGTCTAGCCTGTATTCTGTTATTTTGTTTCAATTCCTAACTATTCATTTAGGTTGTAATATATAATTCTAATTCATTTTCACAATTATTTGATAAAATTTCACTCAACAACCGTTTTAGTCTTATATGCTTTTAATATTATGGCAGTTATTAACATTAATCCCATTCACAGTGTTAATTCCCTCAGAAATTAATCCTGTGGCAATAAAAATAAATTGGTCATCAATGCTATTACTACTCATGATTGTTCCAACTTTAGTAGATGTGCCATTTGCCGACAAATTAATTGAGTATATTTTAGATTAAATAATGTCAACTTTAGTTTATAGTCCAGAAAGGAATCCACTGCAGAAAACATTAGTTGTATTGGAGAAACTGGAAATATTTGTTCTATTTATAATTACATTTTATATTATCGTTATTATATTATACATTATAGCGACCAAACCAGCAGATGAAACTGTATCATTAACAGAACCATTCGCACTTATTCTTGAAAATTCAATATTAACATTAAATATTTTTGTAGGAGTTTCATGAGTATCACCAACTAAACCACCAGATAATGAATAAATACCAATATTACATAATGTAACAATAGAAACATTATATAAACAGATTTGATTAATAACAATTTCTTTTGATGCATCCCCAAAAGAATCACCAGCCAAAGCACCCGAAATAGAATATATACTAGTAGAATTACTAAATGCTGTTGATGAATTTATTAAGATTTTATTAAAACTACCTTAAGTCATTAAAGACGTAATTAAACCGCTTGAAATTTATGATGATATATGTGAGTTACTAACTGTGATATTATCTATTTCCCACTACTCAGATATAATACTACATAATAATCCACCAAAATATTATCCAATGTTATTATTGTGTACTTTTAGTAATATATTTGCATCAATAATGATACACTCTTACCCTTCAATTGTACCAATAGTTCCTGCAGACACAACACCAGATAAATAGTATAATTATGTTTATAAGTATTTAATTGTTAATCTATAACCATCGCAATAACCTATTAAGCCAAATAATTACACACTTGAATTATCAGTGTTTATATAATCGAGAGCACATATCATATATAATGTATTTGAACTATAAAAATAACAGCTCACATAAGTCATAATTTATGTATTAGTATATAGTCATTAAGAATATATAATAAAACTTGAATTCGTTTCCATTCCAATTTGTGACGAATCAAAATATCTAACTATAAAATCTACTACTTATTAGAACTATTCAAAAATTTATGGATAACTGTTAATAGCTATAAGACTTCACCATAGTAATTTGCATCTACGCCGGTACGTGATTAAAATGACTTTCAAAATGAGAAATTGTGAGTTTTTACAATATTTTGAAATGCTGGGAAGATCATGATATCAATCTAATATAAATTAACAGTATAACAATACCTTTAGTAGTAACAACTATTTGTAATGACAACCGTCTATCATTGTCATATATTTCTATTTACAAAATAATAGTAAAATATGAATAATAGAACATCAAGAGTAGTTGTGAAACTTTAAATATCAATAATAGAATAATGATAAATATATTGAAATATTATATTGAAAAATATATTCCGCTCCAATTCACGAGTGACACCTATTATATGTTGACTTCCACATGATACCAATAAACTTTATTTAATCATTTCATCTCAATTTAATTATTTCATCTATTTATGTAAAATTCAAAATATTTATTCAAAATATTTATTTAGTTCTATTTCACGCCTTGTAAGTAACCACTCCATTCAAACGCACCCACTCCAAATGAGTCGTCTTGGTGAGGCCTTCGCCTTTTTCACGTCAACAACTCAACCCGACTTCCAGTCCTTCAACAATTTGCCCTTTCCCGCCTTCATCAAACCTGCACCGTTTACGAACCCTAAATAAGCGCTTCCTGAGCAGTACAACATTCTGAGTGAGAAGTAAACATTAAATAATGGCTCAGTACTCGGTTTAAACAAAACAATCAGTTCTGAAGTTTTAAAGGAGAACGTAAAACTGAAGCAAATCCTCAAGCAGGTTCCAAGAGACCTCGAGGCCCAAATGAACGACTCAAAACGTGCGATGAACCTGTACCAGTATTAATACGGATTCATTGACACCAAGCACGCAGAATTCAAGCACTACGGGGTCCTGACCTGGATCGGGCAGATAGTAAAGGACTACAGCGCGGTCATGCTCACAAACTCGATTCCAACTGTGGTCGGGAGAGTGGTGTGCATATCCAAGCAGAGGATGACCAAGACCATGGCCCAGTTCCTGCAAACGGACCTCGCAGAAGAAATGGACCTCATCAAGCACAACAACTGCAAACCACCAGTGTAACTTTTGAATGTATCAATATAGGATGCAAATTCAGCGCAAGCAGCCGTGCAAATACAAGAGGTTAAAGGCAGATACGAATTCCAAGTGTTCGAAGCTCAAACGCAACCCATTATCACACAAACCAACTACGTTCAATTGAGCTCAACGGTGAAGAAATTCACCTCGGACATGGGCGCAAAGCTTCTTATTCTTGAGGATCTCGACTTCACTCAGGATAATGAACTGGCCGACGTATGGGGTCACGTTACCTCAGACCTGTTCGTGAGGTAAGTTCAGTTCATAATTCAACCGCAGATAATCTAATCGGGCGGTTCGTGCTGCATTAAAACGAGAGAGCTCAACGGGCAACTGTTTTAACAGCTGATTCAGATCCTGAACTGCTTCTTCGATGAGGTGTTCCTTACCAAGCCACTGTTTTCAAGACTTGTAACGTCAGAGAGGTGGATAGTCTGCAAGCTCAAGAAAAGGCTGGACTACAACAAAATCAAATATAATGCACTTGATTAAACTCTGACTCAACTGATCACATAACTTAACAACTACACCATTCCACCAGACTACGACGAAGAATTTACAGGCATTTCATCATTCTTCGACTCAAAATACAACAACAAACAACTCGAAAAATACATTTACGACTTCAACACAGACTTAGTTAAAATACAAAACCAATTCCTGAAATACCAACTTATCCACTTCGCATTCTCAAATAACAGAGAAGAAATAATTAGCGTGCTAAACGAAATGATCGGCTCCATTGAATTTAACCCCGACAACTTTAAAACCGGTACTGTATACCCAGATAACCAAAGACGTAACCGCCTTGAACAAAAATATCTGAGCTTCATATCTGATTAAAAGGACTTCGGAGATTCTGGTTAACTTGAATATATTCTATCAAATGGTTAAAAGAAACCTCTATTTTGGCAAGTTCAAGAAATTGCTGAATAAAAACAAATAATTTATAAAGTTATTGTTAAAGCAGAAGAAGAAGAGAAAAAACGTAAAGAAGAGGCCGCTAGATAGGCTGAGGCTGCCAAATAAGCTGAATAAAGCAAAAAAGACAGAGAAAGGCACTAATAATAAGTATAACAATAACTAATTAAACCAAAAGCTCCTGCCACCGTTTAAGAAGAAGAAGAATTTTTTGCTTAGGAATCTTCTGAAAGTTAACATCCAGGCAAACCTTAAGTTATTTAAAATCAAGAACCTCCTAAATAGTAACCACCTTAAAATAATTAACCGCCTTAGCAGAAAACAGCTGAAGAGATATTAGCACAAGCTAGGTTGAGATTACAAAGTTAAAACGCGTAGTTTGATCCGAAAAAGAAAAGCAATCTTTCAAGATTTGCAAAATGAGTTGTTAAACTATATTTAATATTAAACTTATGTAATAGCTTTAATGATATACAGTATTTCAGCCATTATATGAATAAATATTGTGAGATTGAACTTGGTTCTATTGATATTTATAAGACTATAGTATATTTTGTATCGATTATTATATAATCCAACACTCCACCAATAAAACACACATGAATAGTGAATAATAATTAGCGTTAAATTAGGCTGCTCCTGAACAGGTTGTGTTGCAAGTTGACCTTGATGTTAAAACTAACCCAATACCTCTTCCAGAAACTCAATAGTTAAACTGGAAAGATGATTTTGCCAATCCTTAAAATTTGAGCATTTAAGAACTAGTAAATCCTCAAACATAGTAGATTTAAAAAAGTACAGGTTTGATGGGTGATGTAATACAAATGAATTAAAACAATCAAGTTAATTACAACTCACATCATGGTACACAAACTCTCAGCCATTCTAATGGAAACAACAATAATAGTAATGGTACTATGTCAACAATATAGAATTTCTTTGATACATTATTCTAAAAAATGTTTATGTGCTGGGATTGAATGAATTCGGAATATAAATGATTATAAATGTATGATTGTTTTGACATTGTTAATGAATTTTTAATATAATATTGATATAAGACATGCTTTCATTGCATTCTAGCCCACTTGCCTAAAGCGACTAATGTTTTTGCATCTTCCAATTACCAAGCTTCTTCAACTGTCAAAAACTTGATTCTTATTGCCTCATGTTCAGTACCAAACAGTTTTTGCTTCATTTCTTCAATTTCTTGTTAGCTCATTGTAAGTGGTAATAAGAACAAGTGTAAGTTTTCATCGCATCCTCCAGCAGACGGTATCATTCTGCCTAAGTCCTTTAAGTCACTCATTTTAACTTTGATGCCACACTCTTCTTCTAATTCTTTAATAGCAACACCAGAAAAATTACCTTCACCATCAGTCATTCCTGCAGGTATTTCTAATAGTTTGCGTCCCACTGGCGCACGGAATTATTCAGTTAATAATACGTACGCGTTGTTTATTATTGGGAGAACAGCAACAGCGTCACCTCTAAAGAATATTATTCCTGGCATATTTTTGTTGAGTAAAATATCAGTTAAAATAGATTTGATCTTCAAAAATCCAATACGTGGCCCGAACAAATCTACTGATTATATTTCTATGGCAGATACTTTGATATTTTTATCGAAATTGTTTATCCAGTCATTAAGTGGTCTAAAGTTTTTTAACAATGGTATAAGTTTTTCTTAGTCAAGACCTTGGGCAAATGTAGCTAAAACTGTGTAACCGTTTATGTTTATGTTCATAGGATTTGATAGAAGTGGTGAATTATTATGTAAATATAATAGTACGATTTAAATTCATAGTTTTCCACATCATTTAATGGAAACATTAGATGATATAGTCTAAATATTATCTCCAAATATGCATGCATATCCAATAGTTGTACATATAATATCAAAAGAACACGTTGACATTGATCTATCAATATTTAATAAATTAAACTTGAAATAAATATTAACGGAGTTATCAAGATTAACTAAATTTTAACAAACTCCCAACTTAAAATTGTATTAAGTTGCTAAATTATTGTATTATAAAGATTTTAATATGTTTGTAACGTTAGTTGCGTCTTTTGCCAATGATATAAAGAAAGATCAAATGTATTTGCGATTATTATTACTTTTATTGGCAAGACTTCACTTATAATATTTTGATCTTAGCCAGTAAATACATGATTTGATTATTAATGAGATAGCACCTCTGTACAAATTAACTATTCTTGAGTACATCATGTTGTTTAATATAGGAGCGCATAATGATTTAGCAGCTTAGTTTACAGCAAACTAGCCAATTATTCAAAATAATTAGCATTTATAGTTTATTTCGTCTTTATTGCAATACAGGTTATTAACAAAGTCTGAGCTTGATTTAATAATAGATGGTTAGCACACTGAGATTGAGTAGTTAGCAACCATTTCTTTGCTGATAAACAGGAATGCGCTTGGCTTAACATTTTTCGATTTGTAATAAATGCCAATGGAGTGCGCGTTCACGAAGAAGTAGACAGTGGTTTTAGCGCAGAAGCTATAATTGTTTAACAAAAATACTCATTTTAAGGAAATAATAGCTATTTTGCTGTCTTCAATTTCTCATTTGCTCACTGATAATTTTCTCGAGGTGTGCTCTATTAGTTCAACAGCCGAGATAAACCCCGCATATCAGGCCATGATCGGAGCCGAAGTTCTGTTTTCAACTAAATCTCAGAACGAGAACGCGAAGTATTTATTAAATCTCCTTGCAAACATATAAATAAATGAATAAAATGACGTTGACGACAGCATTGAGGAGCAGTACTGCGGCTACTTGATCAAGTGCATTGATTAAATGTACCAGCGCTCTCAAATTCGCGTTAACAAAAGATTCATAAGTGAAACGTCGGAGGCGTTTTTAGGAACCCGAGAACTTTAAATTGATCCGAGAGCGCTCCCGTTCCAAAATCATTCAATTCAACTGTTCCTCGAGGACGAGGACATGTTCAAAATAGAGTGACCGTTGATTATTATATTTTAGAGTACTAAAGTAAAGTGGTTCCTTTCTAAACCACTTTTTGCTTTTGTAGTAAACCATGTAGTTTACTTTATTTTTGGATTAAAATTATAAATTATTCGTCGATACTTTAAATTTTAAACGACTTTTTGCTTTATATACTAAAATTTGCAGTAAAAATGTAATAATTTTACATGGAAGTTTAAATAGAAAGTTAATTCTGATGCCCAAGAATAATTAATTCCGCTTGAGTTCAGAGTTATATAACTACCTGAAAAGTGATGATAAGGTTACAGTTAAGTGAGTCATTTTATAACTACCTGAAAATTATCAACCACAAGTATTATTAAAATATATATTATTTATAGTAGTTATTTATAGAAAAATAACTAATATACTGAGGTCACGGGACCTAAGTTGCCAAGGAAAAAACGCATTTATTTCTATCAATAGTGAGAATTGGACCTTTTCCTTCTATATTTATTATTATTACATATTTAACCACATTGAGCTGATTTTTTAATTGTAAACCTCACACTTCAAAATGGACTTGTTGTAAAATAATAGAAAATGTTCATTGTGTACTTTATAACAAAGTAAACTTGTGGTTAAAAGTGACAGTATAGCTTGTAGAAGTTACAATGGTAGTTATGAACTTTTCCAGTTTAGTAAAAATTTGAACTCGAATTTGTCACATTCTTTCGAGAGGATTTTGCGCATGGATCTATTGATGCTCAGAAGTTTATATTTAACATTCAAAACGATTGTTTACAATGGACTCAAATACGATGTTAGCTCCGAATCGAACTTTTGAAGCTCTTGTCTGTTTAATATTATGGTCTGCAAAATAGAAAAACGGCTCGTCAAGCTAAAACGGTTAACATACTCAAGGAAACCAGCAATTCATCACATCTTCAAATAAATTAACAAATTTATCCCGTCAAGTTGAATTAGTTGGTTCTGACGAATAAAAGTTTGAGGGTTTCAAAATATCGAACAATGATGTCTTGAATGATGTTCAAACAAGGCCAAATAATAATCCTATATCTTTCAGACCAACAATTCACCATACTCTATGTTCACCTTTCACTAAGTTCGTAACTTATCATGTAAATTTATTGACGGGAAAGTTATTCGAAATAGTTTTGGTTGACAATGTTCAGAGTTATAGATGTGGCTTCGTTGTAATTGGAGCGAACACATTAAATATATCTATTTACAGAATATAAAATACAAAGTCATACTAATTCCACTCCAAAGTTGAACAACTCAGAAGCATATCCAAGACACCTCTACTATCAATATTTATAGAGCCTAGTTATGTTGCTTCTTATGTAAATGAATTCAGTTTAATTCAAATTTAACATTTGACAATAGACAGAATTGTGTGAAGAACATTCGCTGAATAGTTTGGGTCGAGAGCATAAAATAAGTATTTCTTTACCCCTAGATAAAACATTAATGAATGCTAACCTTTTTGATACGCTCTAATTTCTCAAATATTTTGGTGGTTAGTAGCCGAATTTTATGATAACAAGTATGGAATAAAAATAATGGGACGAATGGTGTTCAGAGGTGAGTTTAACTGTTAATACATACAATGATGTGCTAATAATTGGAATGTAACAGAGATTTACCTCTGGCAACTTAGGTCCCGTGACCTCAGTATATATTTTTATTGCGTTTAGATGTATTATTAGATTGTTGCTATTGAATGAGTCAAGGTATGGAGGGTTGGGTTTGGGTGTTCCTTATAACATTACTTTGTTATTATTGTTAAAAAACATATAGAAAGAAAAATATATATCATCCAGTTTTAAATAATAAAGAATTAATGATAAGATTTTAACAGCATTTATAAATGGAAATAACTTCACATGAAACCACCAAAGTGGAGTTGTGTGTCGTGTGCATATTCGTAACGAAGAAGTCAAAACTAACTCGAAGTCATATTCGGCTTCACTCTAATTACGACCGGTGCTGCCAGCTTATTTAGGTCTGAATGTGAATGGCATTATAAGTTAACAGTATATTCTGCTCATAAAAGAAGCAGTGACCGTTAACTTCAACCATAAATTCAGGTGACGTAAGTTATGGCGTTAAACGAAGCTTTCTTTGGAGTCTGCTTCCAAGTGGAGTGAAAACCTTTATAAAATACAGAATATAATATACCAATAATATGACTTTTCAAATAATTAGAGTATAAAAGAATGTTTGCGTGTTCAATTCATGTCATAAAGAGTGAATCGTTAAGCAATTATAATGATAAAGTAAATTGTCTCATTTAATCATTGTCAGCAGCTCGCACTCTTTCACGTCGTCTAACTGTTTGATGACTTCCATGACCGTTTCGACCTTAACCTGATTTTCTGCTAGATACTAGATTGCCCAGTCCATTGTCTTCTTTCTCGCTTCAAATTGGATTCTTTTGAGTTGTACCTAATCCATGAATTCCTTCGCTGCTTCTGCTACTTCGTAGTCGTCGGCGTCAGAAAATACTTAAACTTGTTGCTGTTTGTCTTCATTCAAAGACTAGAGAATCTATTCAGTTTCGTCATTTAACTGCGTGTTTCTTTCCTTGACTTTTTGGAGATATTGTCTATTAGTTTGCTTAACTGTTTCTATCTCCGCAAAGTTCTGTTGTAATATCTATGCACACTTTTGTTTGAAGGCAGACAGTTGCTGAACCAATTAATTATTTAAACCATAGGAATTAGTTGAAGGGAGTGCAGAAGCAGTTTGTTGTTGCATCATTCCTGGCAACAACATCTAGCCAGGCAAGTGAGCTTGGGGTATTGTTTATTGCTATGGTAATTGAGCATTCATTTACCCAGGCAGTTGGTAATTCATACTTTAGCTTGGATTCATGCTGTTCATTTACTGCATATAAGACTGGGATTGAAGATTAGGTTGGGCCACACAAAGTGGAGGGTATTTGGAGAAGTGATTCAACAGCAATTGCATTTTACTAAGAATTCCATCTGGACGTATTTGTGTTTGTCCAGGTTTAGCTTGAATTAAAACTTTTTGTTAGGTTTACTTATTGATTTACCTAAGAAATGCATATAATATGTTGATATAATATTATAATTAATAAATTTTAATTTGGTTAGTAAAACTCTTTAGTAAACATACTTCATAAATCATACTTCAGTCAAAATATTCGGTAAGCAAAGCCACATTAATTCTAACTTGTTGCAGTGAATACATATGCAGTTGGTAAATGAAGCTCTGAAGCGGAAGATGTGCTTAAAATCTGAAACTAGGTTATAATAAGTCTTAAAGTACTGCATATTACACTCAGTTACTTTAAATTTTTATATCTTATTAATTATTTGTTGATATTAATTAATACCACTCCACACCTTAACCAAATTAATGTCCGAGAAATAACCTCCTTGCTTTGTAGTACGTCAGTAGTCTGACTTACATGGTGATGAAATACAAAAGCACATGAACGTGAGTATTTTGAACATTTATTTCAAAAAGTTGGACTTTATTCCAGTCCACATTCAAATTTTGAAGATAAGCAACTGCTCTCTGCAGGGTTTGAAGAATCTCCGCAATATTCTAGGTCTTAAGCACTTGGATATTAGTTATAACCTGGTAAGCGATTTGTCTGAGATTCTGCTGCATTAGGAGCTAACTTATCTGGACATTTCGAATAACAATATTATTGTTATTGATCCAATAGCTGCATTAGAAAATTTGCGCTCGCTATACTTGTAAAATAATAAGATAGTGAACATGGAGCCCTTGATTCACCACTAGTATTTTGATCCAGTTTGGATTCAGCCTCAATACTAACCTTTGATGCCAGATTTTGCTAAATCACTTACACCCGGTTCAGAAAATGAGAAAGTGCTTAATTTAATGCAAATTGAGAACGGTAAAAAAGCAGTCAGTGACTCCTTAGTTAAAATGATCAAGGAACTAGCTCCTTGTGTTAAAAACGGTTAGTTAATAGTTGAAAACAACTAATCTTTAACAGATTTCGCGTTTATCGACTGTTTTCACGCTGAAACGGTCGTTTTCAACAACTGTCAAAACTTAAACTTTGAAAACGTTCCAAAGAAAATTAAACGCCTTTCGATTATTAACTCAAATCTAGTTAAAATAAACGGGTTGGAAAAAATGACACAGCTTGAATCAATTGATCTGAGCGGGAATAACCTGATCAAGTGCGAACTTTTAAGTTAAATGAATCTAAAAGCGGTTAATTTATAGGGAAACAAAATAATTGATCTGAAGAACATTAAATAGTTCATTCAATTTTAAAATGTGCTGGTATCGAAATAGGAAAAACCAACACTGCCAGATATCAAGAAATATTTAGGACAAGAGTGTAGTGAAGTGTAAATACAGGAGATCAACGCTGAAATTGTTAAAAACGCCGTTGAAAATGAACGAATAATCTATGACACTGAAATGATGAAAACCTACAAAGATAAGGTAAACAACGGAGTATTAATAATCAAAGAAGATTAAAATCTTACAAGTGTAGAATTCGCTGAACTAATCGGGCTCACTAATTAAAAGAAAGTAACTGATTTGAAGATTATAAGTTGCTAAAACCTCAAGCTCGACCGTTGCCCAAAATCAACCAACAGCTCAATTACAAAACTCACAGTAAATAGCTGTGATTTAACAGATTTGACAGGAATTTAAGTTATGACGTAGCTTACTGAGCTCAATCTCAGTTTCAATTAAATCACTGACATAAATTTGTTAGCTCCACTGACAAATATCACATCTTTAGATCTTGGGAAGAACAACATTGAAAATATCTCAGTTATTTAGAATTTTAAAAAGCTGAAGCAGCTTGATTTGAGCGAGAACCTCTTTAGCGATATATCACCACTTAAGAATTTGTTATAAATGCAAGTGCTCGATTTGAGCTACAATAATCTGAAATCTATCACTGATTTACAAGCGCTAACCAACATTACCCAATTGAACATAAGCATGAACCAAATCACTAACATTGACGCCTTAGCTAATATGCTCAAGCTCACCTACCTCAATCTGAGCGTGAACAAAATTATAAGCATTTAAATCTGCAATAAGTTCAATTACTTAACTGATCTGCGCTTGGAACTTAATTTTATTCAGGATTTCGAGCCAATTGCAAAACTCCAGTTTTCAAATTAGAAATGGATTCAGAAATAAAACGTTCCATCAAAAACTGATTTCATGAACTCTTTTAATTGCAATGAGTACGAACTAACAAAAATGATCGATAAAAATAAACAAAAGAAGGAAATGAGCGATAATAAATACGAGCTCATCAAAAAGTACGAAAACGGTGTTATAAATGGAAGCTTGAAGGTGAACGGTGAAAATAAGCTCAATAATTTGCAATTCACTGACGTATTGAAGCTTAAAGAGTTCGAAGCAATTAATTGTCAAACAATAGACTTCGGTGAAGAATAAGTACCACTGTTATTGACTAAGATGAAACTAAATAATTGTGTGTTTAAACACACTTACGAAGGATTAAGTTTGATCACTGGAATTTATTAAATGGAGCAACTAGTTGAGCTTGATCTTGCAAATAACAAATTAAAGGATATAAGCGAAATTGGAAACCTAAACAAACTCAAGAAACTATTCCTATAAAATAATGAAATAAGCAGAATCTACGAAATTGGAAATCTGAAACAATTAACTAATTTGAATGTTTCGAATAATTAAATCATATTCAGCGAACCAATATGCAGTATGAAGCTCGAACTGATAATTGAGAACAATTTTATTACCGATAACACTAATTTAAAGAACCAGCAGAAACCATAGCCAAACCACTTCGAGGCCTTCCTCGGTCCCAACTGCTCCAATGATTAGGTTAACGAGCTTTGTGAATTTGCCAACTATCAGCTGCTTATGAACCAGAAATACAAAAATCAGGTTAATAATCAGCAATTATCCATTTAAAATGACACTACTTTGATCGATTTAGGGTTTATAAGCATTTTGAACGTAAATAGTTTATCAATTTTGAACTGTTAAAACGTTAAAATGCCATCAAACTTAAAGCATTTTTAAACAATTAATGGACAATTTGCTAATTACCCAGAAATTAAAGTGAAAATTCCGCTTCAAATAGTTGTATTAACAATTAATAACTGCAGTATTACTAATTTAGACGGAATTTAGCTGATGCATCAACTAACTCATGTTGATTTAAGAAATAATGCAATAATTTTGATAGAACCATTGAAATATCTTACTAACCTAAAGTAAGTTCGTATTGATAATAATTTTGTTCAGGATTTAGAATATTTAGCCAATCAAGACTGGATGAGTGAATAAAGAACTCCTACTGATGCTAATCTTCAAGCCTACTTATCTGATACTAATTCTTCATTATCTCTTGATGCTTTTAAAGCTTAAATTGCTCCAAAGAAAACTAAGTCTGATTAATTACTAGCTCCATTATTGAAATATGATTCGGAGTTGTCAAACAAGTTCAAATCACAAGTTAACTACAACAAAATATAAATCATCAGCGATACTAGCGTTAAAGATATAAAGTTCATGGACCAAATTTCAGTTTAGTGCTTAATAATTAACAAATGCACCAATTTCAATTTCAGAAGAGCACCAACGTAACTATTATATTTGACGCTGAATGACTGCAACATCACAGATTTGGAGGGTTTACAATAATTTAAGTAATTAAAGAAGTTCGAATCAATTAAGAACACGTAGTTAACTTCTATCAAGCAAGTTTACTCCTTGACGAATCTCCTTTCATTAACGATCAACAACACCAAGATTAACAACCTAGTTGGTATAGAATAACTATCTAAACTACAATATATCGATTTGCGCGACAACTGCATTGTCTCAATCGAGCCAGTAAAACAACTCCAATACCTCAAGCAAGTTCTAATTGACAACAATTTCATTCAGGATTTGGAGCACCTAACAGCAACCAGGAACTACAACCCCGAGTGGATCTACTACCAGAACGCAGTAACAGACTCCGAACTCGCCCGTTATCTCACCGACACGTAATTATAGATGTCATTGTAGGAGCTGAAAACGGGCTTTGAGGGGAAGAAGAGGCGAACGGACGAACTCATTCGAGATCATCCGGCGGCTTATGATGCGAAAATGAAGGCGAAGTATCAAAATAGTGTTAAAGGTGGAAATCCAAATGGATACGGCCCTTACCTTTGCATTGATAACGACCCAGAAATGCGTGACCTGCGCTTCGTTTCGGAACTGGGCGTCACAGATCTTGGTTTGGACAGTTGTCAAAACGCGCATCTTCTGAGAGCGCCCGCGAACCTTCGAAGATTGCGGCATTACCCGTCAGGAATGAAAACGACGAAGGGCCTCGAACGACTTGTGGAACTCGAGTATTTGAGTATCGAAAAAGCGCAGATTGTTGAGCTGAACATTCAGAGGCTGGAGAAACTTAAGACTTTGCGTGTTAGGAATAACAAAATAAGGGATATGAGCGCTGCAGAGTATTTGAAGGCAAAAGGATGCTGCTAGAGTAATTATTATGTAGATTAGTAAAAATAACCGAGTTAAGAAGAAATAGATGAAGCAAGGCTGTGGTGAGAGAAATAATAATATTTTCATATTTACCTGAGAGATTACAAACTCAAATTTCAATATATAGAAATTTGTGTTTAATCATATTGGTTAGTTCTCCTTGGTTAATTGTACTCAATGATTTACAATGTAGTTAAAATACAGAATATCTGTGTATAAATAGTAAATATAATTTTCCTTAATTTTGGTAATATTATATAGGTTTCACTTAGTAATATAGATATGATATTGAATCTTCTTGGTATTGCGTCTTAGTGGAGTTATAGTAGTAACATTGAACTCTAATTTTTAGTATTATTCTAGCATTACAGATAGTTGAAGCTAAACCATTAGTATTTTGTCATTAACTAACAAGCATACAATAATTTATTAAAATATTAATAATATCTCACAAATACTACAAATTATTCGTTGATAAAAATATGTTTTAAAATATCTTCAGTTAAGATACAGTGGCCAAAAATGAAAATATCTTTAAGTCATGTATAGTTGTTACTGTAAGTACTAGTCCAGAGAACATTCTATTTAGAGAGATAACTAAAAATTTACTGTATCTTGAGTGTATGTTGTGAAAATATAAGAAAAAAGTCGTTGGAATAAATACTAGTGAATATATACTTATATATGTAGTTTTAATATAATTCAAATCCAAGACAATTTTTGTCCAGGATGGGGATCGGAAATCAAATTTAAATTAATTTAAAATGTGAGGATCCTGCTGGATCTTTACTGAGCGGGCATAAATAATGGTGGAACCCATTTTGAAAGTTGATGCAAAAGCCTTTATGAATGAAAACAGCAAACCACAGAGTTGAAGAATTGACTTCCGTTTTGATGTATTTTCAGACAGTAATATTTTTAAGAAAAATTTTGAATTTAGGAGTGAATTTTTATAAAAGTTATGTATTGAGTGTCCTTCGAAATATTATAGTAAAACATTAACACTTCTCACCTTGCTTCTTCGTTTATAAATATAAGTGATTTTTGCCATTATCTTACAGACAACTAGTACTAAAGATTAATCGTCGCGTCCGTAATAATTTAACAACAGGTGATACCCATAGAGTTGCCTCAGATAGTTACAGCCGCACTGCAATTTGAGAATTACTTAAAAATATCAAAACTGAAATTTTTCATTTATTTATAAAATCGGTCGAAGACGCTTTAGTGCTCGCTGGATTGTTACGGTCTTCCAGACTTATTTCTAGATACTAGTTTAAATAGAAATAATCCTCTATAAAATATATTTTATCGTAATTAAATATTCAACGAAATTAAAAATTTTGTAAAAATCGAATTATTCTCAAGTTGGACTATTTCTTCACAAAACCTATTTAATATAATATCTAAGCAAATGATACGATCTACCCTACCATAACTCCATATTTGCTGAAATATTTATCAAAGGTCCAAAATTTCGTTGTTACAAAACTAATGCTAACATACACGTTACAATTAAATGTCCCTATTATATGTTAGTACCATTAATTAATTTGACGATAAATTGAATTATGTTTAGATTTCTTAAAATTTGTATATTGTGAATTTTTACTTTTGTTCTCATTTTATAAAATGAAAACTGAAACATAATTAATTTATAACTTATCAAATATCTATAACTATTTATGCATTAAATTATTTTGTTAGTGCTATTAACAAACATATTTGAATTGCTAAAATATAAGATAAATTTATCTTATTTATTGAAGAGACCAAAGACGGATACCAATATAATTATTAGTATTTTCATTTGATTAAGGCATTCTATAACTATTATGCTTAGTGATAGCAGCTTAGTTTAGTATTATATTTTTGGAGTTGCTATTAATTAGATTGAAAGCCAAAACGAAATAGAGTACTCTGAGAACATTACCTTATTATAACACTAATGAACACTTTTAAAAATTACTTAAATGTAATTAATCTATGAACGGTGATATAATGAAGTAACATCACGAAATAATCAATGAGTTGAAGTGGATCTTAAAATAAAATAATATATTTCTCTAACTTAAAGACTGAATAATATTAATTTCAATTAAAATCTGTGTAACTCATAATGCGTTCGAATCTCAAAACTCGAAAAGCTAAATTGCTTTAATTTATAAAGAGCCAAGAAGTGACTAGAAGTTAATATTATTTTTATGGTTATATGGTATCTTAATAGTATAGTGAGCGCATATTTATTTCTTTAAAATTATTCTTCATCTATAAATCCGTATCCAATAAGGCAAATTTTATCGTTTAATAAACGAGCGATACTTGAACAATTGATGGCTGATAACAACGAAGCGAGTAATCACTTAACAGTTCCAGACATGTAAACACTCCAGCTTATTCTTCTAGATTATTGAAAATCGAGGATAACCAATTTTCGAGTATATTATTACAAATATGTTGTATCAAGGATATTGGTGAAATCATTGTACTTTTCAGTTATATTCCAACATTAAGTCTGGATGACCGTAAAATGCCATCGAATTTTAGATATTGAACAAGGACTCCGTTTCGCTTGCTAATTAATCCAAGAAAATTAGCGATAGTTGATAAATTAAGTTTGATTAGATCTTCGTATAGGGTAGAGTAGCAACTAATTAATCATAAACGAATTACCTAAGATTATTAATTGTTTGTGAGTTAAGTCATAAATTAATAAATGAGCAATTCATAAATAACTATTTTGGCGAAACCAAGTCTATTTAAATCTTTAAAATGAATTTCACGATAAATTCCAGATGGGCTTGACCATAAAACCAACCGTGTTTCAGTTCTCTTAACATTTATATTTATTTCGAGTGGAAACTGTGGAGTGTAAATTATATTTTAAATAAAATTTTACTAAAGTATTCGCGACCAAGCTAAAACAAACTCACTCATTCATTTTCAGCTCTAATTTCGTTCTCGATCCCAAAGCAATTACTGTATTTTCAGATATTGAGTGAATCTTCAAAGTATAACTAAAAATATCTAAAAATGATAAATCAAATGTTCTCACTTACGGAAGTTTATATCTCTTTAGCAAAAAGGCTTTTTATAGACAATTTTTTGTGCGAGCTTTTTATGAGGGGGAAACGCGAGCTTATGAGTATTTATAACTGTGAGTAAAACTGATATTTTATATTTACACTTCACTACCCCTAGGTTCAGATCATCACTTGTACACAGTGAGCGAAATAATTATAATTTAGCCTGCTGTCAATAATAACATTTTATTGGCAGTGTCTTCGAATGTATTTGACTATCTATTTGTTATTAAAATTTTTTATATTTGTCAACTAAAGAACCACTGATATTAACAATTCCAGCTATTCATGCATCTTTAGTCTAAATTGAACCCAGTTCCCTTTTCTTCACTAAATAATTAACTGAATTAAATTGGGCTTTCCAATAACTAATATTGTTTTGACATAAAACTAAACTGGGTAATAATTCAATACTTACAGCAAACTGACTGAAAGAAGTCGCACATCAACGTACTTACATCATTTAATTACCGTTTAAAAAAGTATCAAATAATTGCTACTTTTTAAACGTAATAGGACTCGTAAATATTATAATTCTTCTTATTATATAGTAACATTTTACCAGTTATTAATTCAGTATTATTTATAAATTTTCAATTAAAAACCATTTTTTATAGTTTTCTACATGAAAATGGTTGCTTTGGAAATCTAAATTCTCTCAAAGTAATAGTAAACAAATAATAATACTATTTATATTCCGATAATATTTTGTTCATGTACAGCTACTTTATAAGTTACTAAAATTTAATATTTCGTTAGTGTTATAATCGAGAATAACATGAAGCTAAAACTAAGTTATGCAAATACAATTTATTATTAAGTTAATTAATAAAGCTGGGAACCGCTAGTTCAATGAAGTTGCTACAAGCGATTGAAAATTTTGTATCTAATATTCGTGTGCCTCCAAAGGATTTCATATTTAAGAACTCAAATAATAACGTTATGTTAAAATATGCTTCAACTTCTACATTGAACTCAATAACTTTTGGTTAATTCCAAAGTTGCAAAATTTAGTGGTAGTTGTACATAAAAACCAAGTGTGAAAGTATTTATTTGTTGGAAACAGTAATATTCAACACGAAGATTATTTCATAGCAATCAAAATTTGTGGGTTACTTGAAAGTATCTTAATTAGAGTATTATATTTGGTAATAATTTGGGTTTTGGTACGTTCAACTCATAATTTATTGGTTGAAAAATTAGGGTGCTTGATAATAAGCGTATTGAATACTTGTATGTTACAAACTTTGACGATTTCTTCATTTAGTGAAGTGGCAACTGAATCCCAAAACCCACTTTTGGCAAGCATTTATGATCATAGAACGATTACTATAAAATTTAAATTAATATGACTTTTAGAGAAATCTCTAAGAACCTCACCTAAAGAGATATAGATTCTATTTCAGAAAAATATATCATCCGCTTTTAAATAATCAAGAATTAATGATAAGATTTTAACAGCATTTATATAAAAATGGAAATACAGTTATGGGAGGTGGAATTGCTTTTTCTTGTTTACTATGTGAGTAATTATATATTAAAATATTTTGCCACTTCTAATGCGGATGACAAATTCCAATAAATAATCTCAAGTTGGAGATTATTCATGAACTACTCATTAACACAAGAGGGCCAAAAATATGATTTCGATCGTATTAGACCATAATCGACTATTCAAAGTCGGTATTTAATATTCCAAAAAGGAAAAATAGAAATTACCACATGCAATAAAAGGACGGCAATGACAAAAATAAACGCGGTAGAAGATGTTTAGGGAAGGTCAACTAATTCACTTAACAAACTTAGGCAGTTCTGAAGCGTTTGTATTCTCTTCATTTCTGGTCCAACGGATGAATTCATAAAATATTGTACCAATCTGAACTAGTTATATCACTTGTTTAAGATGTCCCTGTAATTTCTACGTTTTAGTCAACAAAACTAATTTATGAAAGATTTTATCTCGAAAATATATGGTAGTTAAGCCTGATTGGAGAAAAGAATAAGAGGATCCAATGATTGGTATACGGACGCAATATGTAATTTATAACTAGTAGCGCAAGCACTGGACCTGCAGAGGACCTCGGTGTTCATCTTCAACTGGGTCAATCTGAACGATTTTAGGTATTTCTTAATCACGAAAAACAATGGAGGACTTTTTCTTTCAATCTCAACCGGGAGCTCAAGATGAAGTATTGGTACTTCGCTTAATTAGAATTATAATTCAGGTAGTTACAGTCGCTTTCATTCTCAATATTCAAATAATGAATGCATTTTTGTTTCTTGAAGAATGGAATCAAGTGGGTTAGTCGGGCCCAGCATTAAATAATATATTGATGCTACTCTAAAACAACAGTTATTTTACTTATGATCTTCCACTTCCATTTCATAATGAGAAATCAATTTTCTTGATTGTTAAATTATACAACGTTAGGTAAAGTTGAAACTTATTATTGAAGTATATACAGAGTTATATACGTTAATTATTGTAGCACAGCTATCCAAGGCTCAACCAGGCCTTGATGTGATTGAAGCACTTTACAAATCAATAGTAAATAGAGTTAATGAGTGTATTGATGAGGAGGGAGAACACACTCATTATTGAGCCGGGCAGTGATATAAGTAAGATTCAAATAATAAACTTCATTCTTCTTCCTAATTCAAAAAAGCATTTCGAGGGCCCACCACTGTAACTTCACATGAAACCATCAAAGTGGAGTTGTGTGTCGTGTGCATATTCGTAACGAAGAAGTCAAAACTAACTCGAAGTCATATTCGGCTTCACTCTAATTACGACCGGTGCTCCCAGCTTATTTAGGTCTGAATGCGAATGGCATTATAAGTTAACAGTATATTCTGCTCATAAAAGGAGCAGTGACCGTTAACTTCAACCATAAATTCAGGTGACGTAAGTTATGGCGTTAAACGAAGCTTTCTTTGGAGTCTGCTTCATCCTTCGCAGTGGAGTGAAAACCTTTATAAAATACAGAATATAATATACCAATAATATGACTTTTCAAATAATTAGAGTATTAAAGAATGTTTGCGTGTTCAATTCATATCATAAAGAGTGAATCGTTAAGCAATTATAATGAAAAAGCAAATGTTCTCATTTAATCATTGTCAGCAGCTCGCACTCTTTCACGTCGTCTAGCTGTTTTATGACTTCCATGACCGTTTCGACTTTAACTTGATTTTCTGCTAGATACTAGATCGCCCAGTCCATTGTCTTCTTTCTCGCTTCAAATTGGATTCTTTTGAGTTGTACCTAGTCCATAAATTCCTTTGCGGCTTCTGCTACTTCGTAGTCGTCTGCGTCAGAAAATACTTGAACTTGTTGCTGTTTGTCTTCATTCAAGGACTACAGAATCTGTTCCGTTTCGTCATTTAGTTGCGTGTTTCTCTCCTTGACTTTTTGGAGATATTGTCTATTAGTTTGCTTAACCGTTTCTATCTCTGCAAAGTTCTGTTGTAGTATTTAGGCACACTTTTGTTTGAATGCAGATAGTTGCTGAACCAATTAATTATTTAAACCATAGGAATTTGTAGAAGGGAGTGTAGAAGCAGTTTGTTGTTGCATCATTCCTGGCAACAACATCTAGCCAGGCAAGTGAGCTTGGGGTATTGTTTATTGCTAAGGTAATTGAGCATTCATTTACCCGGGCAATTGGTAATTCATACTTTAGCTTGGGTTCATGCTGTTCATTTACTGCAAATAAGACTGGGATTGAAGATTTGGTTGGGCCACACAAAGTGGAGGGTATTTTGAGAAATGATTCAACAGCAGTTGCATTTTACTAAGAATTGTAAAACTCGGCACCCATTCTTAAAAATCTTTGACGGCGCCAGACGGTAGGATATACATTCCATCTGGACGTATTTGTGTTTGCCCAGGTTTAGCTTAAATTAAAACTTTTGGTTGTGTCTGGGGATACGAGTAGTCGAAGTAAAACACCAAGTCAACTGGATATTATTTCTGTTGGTATGTGTAGTAAGCCTGGCCCATCAGTGCTATGCAAGGTACTTATTATCCTCCTTCTTGCAAAGCGCCCTATCCGAGTTTAAAACCTGGGTATGTGCGAGAAAATGCATCAATATCTCTTTGAATTGATGAAAAGTTTTTGTAGTTTTAGTATATCGTAGGGAAGTGCTTTTTAATCTCCATATTAATTTGTGGTGTGGATAATCTCAGATTGATGTTTGTATTTAATTTTTTGTTGTTTGTAGACTTCTTGTTATTTTGCATTATAGAACTGAATTTGTAGTGGAATGCGCGAACCTACGTATGTAAATTAATGTCTTGTTTCCGTAAGTTCATTTAGTGTGTGTTGAACGAGCGCAGGGTGTGCAGGTTGCTTAACATTGACCCGGATCAGTTGCACGAGCCTGAGCGCAAGGCAGATTAGTACATTTTGGCCGCTCAGCCGATTATTAAGTTTCATGAGCGTACATTGCTCTTTACGTAGCCTGGACAGCTTTAATTTTCAATGTAGGTAAACTTTCCCTGCGCTGTGTCCGTTATATTCGGTGCATCTATAAACGACGAGAATATCAACGCCTCGGCCACCTCCATCCCACAGCATTTCCAGCCCAAACCATTAAATTAACTATTCACTGTGAACTGCAAGAACGTTAAGAAGTAAATCACTCAGGGCTACATTCTAATCACAGCTTTGAATCAAAACGACTCTGTGAACTTTCAAATGTTCGAGTTCCAGGTGACCCCGGAACTGAGGATCTCCTTAGAAGTGGCCAAAATTGGAGCCGAATATTACGAACTGGAGAAGGTTTTCGGTGCTAAACAGACCCCGAAAACGGGCGAGGAATTCAACGAGGCCAACTGCTGCATCTGCCTGGACGAGAACCCGAACATAGTCGCTTTACCATGCAGGCACTTAATATTGTGCAAGGAGTGCGCAGAGGGGTTCAGGACGAAGAGCACCGAGTGCCCGCTCTGCAGATAGAAAATTGATATCCTGGTTGATATGGGGCAGGGAGAGAATGATATGGTTTGAGATAATTGGGATTTGAATATACTGCGAAAACGCGGTATATAAAAGAACTAATATTAACTAAAAAGCTAACTTTTTACCATAATAATTATCATAATCTAAACTTTTAACTTTCGACAAAAGTATTAATGAGGATTGAATCAACTTCCAGGTTCACGCAAAGTCTTTGTGGAAAAGTTGGAAGAGTAGAAGAGAATAGAAGTTCATGTTTTTACCAAGATAGAATTAATAATTTAGATTTTGAGACTAAAGTAATAATGTAATAAAATTAAGTTTGTTATTATGTTGCTTTAAACAGAGAATGCCCAGATATGGTGGGTCTAACTCAAATTAATGCAACAATTTCGATTTAGTATAATGATACGGAGTAAACTTACGTATATGATCCTACTGACGCCTCAACTAGCTTTTCAATTGTAAATTAAGCAGTAAACCAGGATTACTACAAATACTGTTTCCAGGACCCCAAAAGTTTGAGGTACATGGCCAAGCGAATGCCGTATAACGCCTCAATCGTAATTAATGTTGAATAATTCGGTACGTAACTGTAAATGACCGGGTTTACGAAGAGAGTATAAATTGAGGATACATCATCTGACGGCTTCTACCATACAACTGCTTCAATTCAAGTGGTAGAGATCCAACTTTACGGACTAATATCAGCAACTGAGGCTTTAAAATACACAAATATAATAAACTCAATCACCGACCCCGTTTATTACGTGTACATGAGCGTGTACTCGAAGAAAACGAACTTCTCTCTTCAAACGTACCAGAACCAGAGCTTCAATTTCGCCAATAACTCAGTTCAGTACATGGCCAGATTCAAAAATCCTGGTCTGCCGGATATGATCACTTAAATGGTTGACACGGAGGATTTGGCTGATTTGGTTGTTCATTGGACGCTACTGGTGTCTGACAGAGATTTGAACGTTCACATCGCACACAGGAGGTAATTTGACAGGGTTATGGTCACTTGCTGGTCGAATGTATCATCGTTTGGAACTCGAACACGTAAGTATCAGTTTACGTAGAACTGGCTAAAAATCTGAAGTATTGCAACTCAATCGAGGCAAAATACGCTTACGTAGACATGGCATTCATAAATAACTCATATGATATCGCATACCCGGGATTCGTTCAAGAAATACAAAAATACACGATAAATTAAACAGTATTCGTTCTCACTACCACTAATTAAACCATGAAACAAGAAATAGACTATGATGTTAAAAACTGGTACATTCAATTCATGATTTTAGACAAAGATGGAAACTTTGTCGAAAATATGGAGCTTGATTATTGGACTCCGCTGAAGGTAAATACAATTAACGTTCACATTTATACACTAATTGGGTGCATTATCGCAACAATATTTTACGAAATAGGAGTTTCATTGTTCCAGAAATATAGGCAGAGAAAACTAAATTCTGTTGAACATGTAATGAAGAAAATATTTTTGTTAAAACCTGATTTTGAGTATGATTTGTGAGATTTTGTTATATAATAATTGAATGATGCTCAATCAAAAACTGGCGTTTCCCAAAACACTCTTCCAGCGTCATTAAATCTTCCATCAGCTTTATTTAATTCCATGAGTTGTTTCAAATCTTATTAGTCCATTTATATGCACTTAAACTCTATATTATTTTATAGATTTTTATATTAAGATGATTTTGGTATTACCATCCAAACACGAGAACTATGAAAAGTCATCATTATATCAGTTACGGAACAACTGTACTTTGAAGCTATTTTTGTTAATACTTCATCTTAAAATAAACTACGACCAGCATTTCTTCCATAATCATATTTTCCACCAAATGGAGAATATGCTACAACTCTTACTTCGTGTTCATTACAAAAATCTATCAAGACAGTGTTCTAAAAGTACAAATGAGATTCTATTTAGTTACAAAAAGGTTTAATCTTGCAATATGATAACAAATCGTTCATCAAAGCGACAGTATAATTACTTACACCAATATTTTTAGCGAATCCACGCTCGACAAAACTTTCCATAACACACCAGGTTGCTTCTAATGAAATGTTTTATTTCATTATTTTCCCCTCTTTTCTGGGATATAACTAAATTTCAGATAAATCGTCTTCCACATTAGCTTTTTAACCAGTCTCAGTAATTTAATCGAATGATATTGGCCAATGAATAACAAATAAATCAATGTATTCCAACTATAGATTTTTAAGACTAGCTTTCAATTATATTTCTGCAAATGCTGGATTGTGATAAGTGTTCCACAGTTTGGTTGTAATAAACAACTATTCGCGAGTAACTAAGCCATCATTAATCGCTTTTCTAATTGCGATGCCTACATCTTTTTCGTTCATGTATTCATATGCACAGTCGATGTATCTGTAACCGATCTATATTGCACTATATACAATATTTTATGTTGTAATTGAATCAAACCCCCATGTGCCAAGACCTACTTTCGTTTCAAAAAGTGGAATGTGAAATTTACAAGAATAAATAATTGTTTATAATATTAATGTTATTCACTTCTTTTACTTTGTAATGACTCATAACACAGTATATTGCGATATGTGCGGATTCCCAGTAATATATTGCTAATTCCGTTCACAAGCAAAATAAAAAGAATTTGGATGTTATGCATGGTTACTTAAAGAAAATCCTGAATTACATAAACTTGTTTATGGTGAGCAAAAGGTAGACGAAACTGCATAGCAAACAGTTGTTGAAGCTGTTCAATAACCTACTGAATAAGTATAACCTGAAGTTTAATAAGATAATAAGGACGAAGATGGAGAAGAAGATTCCGAAGGTTCTGAACAAGAAACTCAACCAACTATTTCTAACAATAACTTAAAAATTGATCCAAAACTTGTACCACCATTTGGCCTCACAATAAAACCACACTTGAAAAAGAAAGCTGATTATATCCCAATTTGCCAAGTTAGATTGGCATCAAGAGGTGGCAAGAAATGGGTCACTCAAATTTGGAACTATGTCGATTTCCCATCTCTTAACCCAAAGGATGTTTGTAGCGGGTTAGCTAAATAATTTGCTGGAGCTGCTGGTATTACAACCATGCCTGATGGTTCTGAAGAAATCATAGCCTTATAAGGTTCTTTTGTTATTGAATGTGTTCAATACCTTGAAAAATTAGGTATACCAAGAGATCAAATATTTGTAGCACAACAACAAAAACATAAAGGCAAAAAGAAGGATGCTAAAAAGGATAAGGCTAAAGCTGAAAAGGAAAAGGTTAAAAGAGAAGGTAAGTGATTGAATGCCTACAAAACTTTATTTAAATAACGTTATATTCAGTTTTGTTTTTATAGTTGTTGACAGATACAAAAAGTAAAATAAATATCTTCAACAATTTTCTTTTTATATGTATTCTAAACAAAACTGGGTAAATCTCCGCTTCATATGTTACAATTCATCATATCATTATCTGAATTTGTCATATTAAACGACGACAACTTTGATGTGACAAAGGATCCGGCCGAGAAAGTTATCTTCTTTTACAACAACTTTTGTGTCGAATGCGATGATAAATTGGAATATTTCTAGCAACTATCCAATAATTACTCGGTTACCTTCATGGCTGTGAATTGCGACAACTATGCCCAATTTTGTGAGGAAAAGGCCAATAACGACTATCCAGGTTTAACTTTCGAGCGAGATTTTGAAACATCAGGTTATTTTCGGATTCGTGAGTTTTACGAGATTGACGACTTCGTGAAGAGGTCTATGCATTAGTTTAAAACTCCGGCGAACACGTATCCAACAATGAAAGCTGCTTTGGATCGTGCGAAGAGGGACGTTGCTGGTTACAATTTCGTGGTGGTTGGCAATGATTTCATAAAGGATGCTAAGTTGTATCATCCGACCATTCACTCATTTTTCGTGGATTCGAACACGTCCAGGCTCTTTGCGGTGCGTGGAAACTGGGTGGTTGAGTACAAGCCGCAGTACTACGAGGATTTCAATCAGTTCGTGTTCCACTACGGGCAGCCGTGGCTTCCGTGGCTGAACGCGGCCAATATTTCCAAATCTGCTAAGAGTGACGACTAGATCTTCCTCTTAGTGCGTGAGCAGCGCGATCGCAAGGCAGTTGAGGAGCTCCAAGTATTCATGCGCCTGGTCCAGATGAACATAATTGAGATGGGGTCCGAGTGGGAGAACTTCAACATCGCCTGCGGGCAGCTTGGAGCTGGCGCCCTTGACATTCAAGAGAGCATCGGCTTCGTTGACCAGTTCAAGCTGAGCAGGTGGTTCAAGAAGCCCATTTTCGTCTTCAAAACGAGCGAGTACTACGCCTACTCGAAAACGAACGGTACAAAAGAGCTTCTGGTTCAGTTCAGGAAGAACGCAACCCATTACTTGAAGCAGATGAACATAACGGAGGGGTACAAGATGCCAGCCCTTGGGGTTGAGATGCTCAAGTTCATGATGAAGCTTTCAATGGGCACTCCAATGAGGAAGCTGGCTGTTAAGAAGGAGGAGGAGGGTGACAGCTACGTTGCTCTGAAGGATAATATTTTTACGCTGATTGGACAATTTTTTGAAGAATTCGATGAGGACGCGTTCAGGGTAAGCTTAATGTGGATTTTTGGGCTAATGATTGTGGGAGCAGGATTTGGAATTATCACTTGGAAAATGACGTGAAAAGGTAATATGCATATGATAAATTTAGTTGCTTATTTGTTTACAAATATTGGCAATTCGTTTTTATACACGTAATAATCTAATAATTTAAATTTAATTAATATAACTTCACTACTACAGCGTGTCAATTGCACTATTCGTAATTAAGGAGCCAAAATTAACTCGAAGTTCCATTCGGCTTCACTTTAAATTACAAGCGGTGCCCCATATTTGTGGTCTGAATACGAACATGGTAATTCGTGCATGGCCCCTATCATCAGCAACATCACGTCCAACCCTTAGGCAAAACAATGGCCGACGATAACCAAAAATTCAGGTGACTTAAGTTATGGTGTCGATAGAAGCTTGAATATCCGTAGAGTTCTCACTTCACTCTTCACAAAAGTGGAGTGGAAACGTTTAAATGTAAAGAAGATAGTTATCTATTTATATGGAAAATAATTTATAGTTTTTAGAGCTGGAATACGGAAGTATGTAAATTATACTTTAAAATGTGTCTGTTGTCTAACTGTTCAAAATAATATTAATCTTTGTCTGAAGAGTTTGTGAAGTTAATTTTCTAGAACATATTCTTCTCAAGAGTTTGTTTACTCTCAAGTTAATATTTTAATTGAAATATTCAACACTAACTAAGTATTGAGACTTTTGAAAGCGAAACACCAATATAATTTATTTATTGCTTGATCATGCTAAGTTAATTTACTTTTGCACGTCCCAATTTAATAATATATTTACGTTAGTTTAGCTATTCCCTAAGTATTATAACAAAACTTTGATAGAAACAGTTAAAGTTATGACATTTGAGTTTGTAATTTCTCAGGTAAATATTATTTCTCTCACCACAGCCTCGCCTCGTCTATTTCCTCTTAACTTGGTTATTTTTACTAATCTACATAATAATTACTCTAACAATACCCTTTTGCCTTCAAATACTCCACTGCGCTCACATCTCTTATTTTATTCCTTCTTACGTGTAAATATTAAGTCAGTTTCTCCAGCCCCCGAATGTTCAGCTCAACAATCTGCGCGTCTTCAATGTCCAAATACTCGAGTTCCACGAGTCGTTCGAGGCCCTTCGCCGTTTTCATTCCCGACGGGTAATGGGCCAAAAGTCGTAGGTTCGCGGGCGCTCTCAGAAGATGCGCGTTTTCACAAGGGCGCAACTGAAGATTTGTGACGCCCAGTTCCGAAACGAAGCGCAGGTCACGAATTTCTGGGTCGTTTTCAATGCGAAGGTAAGGGCCGTAACTATTTCCACTATCTCTATTAACACTGTTTTAATACTTCGCCTTCATTTTCGCGTCATACGCCGCCGGATGATCTCGAATGAGTTCGTCCGTTCGTCTCTTCTTCCCCTCAAAGCCCGTTTTCAGCTCCAACAAAGTTATTTTTAATTACGTGTCAGTGAGATAACGGGCGAGTTCGGAGTCTGTTACTGCGTTCTGGTAGTAGATCCACTCGGGGTTGTAGTTCTTGGTAGCTGTTAGGTGCTCCAAATCCTGAATGAAATTATTATCTATTAGAACTTGCTTGAGGTACTGGAGTTGTTTTACTGGCTCGATTGAGACGATGCAGTTGTCGCGCAAATCGATGTACTGCAGTTTAGATAGTTATTCTATACCAACTAGGTTGTTAATCTTGGTGTTGTTGATCGTTAATGAAAGGAGATTCGTTAAAGAGTATACTTGCTTGATTGAAGTTAATTGTGTGTTCTTATTTGATTCGAACTTCTTTAGTTACTTAAATTATTGTAAACCCTCCAAATCTGTTATGTTGCAGTCATTCAGCGTCAAATATAATAGTTACGTTGGTGCTCTCCTGAAACTGAAGTTGGTGCATTTGTTAATTATTAAGCACTCAACAGATATTTAGTCCATGAACTTTATTTCTTTTACGCTAGTATCGCTGATGATTTCTAATTTGTTGTAGTTAACTTGTGATTTGAACTTGTTTGACAACTCAGAATCATATTTCAATAATGGAGCTAGTAATTAATCAGACTTAGTTAACTTTGGAGCTATTTAAGCTTTGAAAGCATCAAGAGATAATGAAGAATTTGTATCAGTTAAGTATTATTGAAGATTAGCATCAGTTGGAACTCTTTGTTCACTCACCCAGTCTTGATTGGCTAAATATTCTAAGTCTTGAACAAAATTATTATCAATACGAACTTACTTCAAGTTAGTTAGACGTTTCAATGGTTCTATAAAAATAATAGCATTACTTCTTAAATCAACATTAGTTAACTAAGTCATTGCTTCGATTCCGATTATATTTGTAACATAAGTGTTATTAATCTTCAATGATGTTATATTAATTAAAGAATATACAGACTTGATAGAAGTAATTGGATTATTGGTCAGTTCAATTGTTTTTAATTAGTTCAATGTTTCTATTCCTGCAATATTTGTAATCTTTGTGTTATTAATTTTAATAGAAATAACATTTGTCATAGAATATACAGGTTAAATTGTAGTTAAGGGATAGTTAGCCAATTCAATTATTTATAATTAATTCATAGCTTCTATACCATTAACATTTGTTATATTGCAATCATTAACTGCAAGTGAAGTAACCTTTACCGGCACTTTTACGAACTTAACATTCTTGCAGTTATTAATGGTTAAACTACTGACATTCAAATCATCTGCAAAATTCAGGTTGATGATTTGTTCATCATTTGAAACCACAAGACTATTATTATTAACATCTTTTTGATATTTCGCGATCATGTCCTTTTCATACCTGCGTCCGAATTTCAAAATCAGCTCTTGAGTAATTTTCTTCTATTCGGCAATAGATTCTTTGAATTTATCTAATTCTATCTTTTAACTTGTTTATTCAAGATATTTCGTGTAGTCCTAATCTGTTCCTTCATCTTATTCTTGTACCATATCTGTGTTGTAATTCTTCAATTCTGTTAGCACATTCATATCAAAAATAATATTGTGCTCCAGTTCAACTTTTTGCACTTACAGCTGTTTTAGTTCTTAAATTGAAACTATTTTATTGTTTCTCAGATCAATTTCTTGAAGGTTCCTCAAATGTTATATTCCCGTTAAATGGGTTAATTAACAGTTATTGATCTTCAAAACGGTTAAATTCACGGGTGCCTGAATTATTTATACGTCCAGATTATTCTGTACGAATCCGTTTTCGTCCGTTTTAATGGTTTTGCAGGTTCTTAATAATTGAATATTTTTGCAGTTATTAACTGTTAATTATTGGGTATTAAGCTGTTTCGTGAACTGAATATCTATTAATTATTCGTCGTTAGTAATATTTAATGTGCTATTTATAGTTTTATTAATGTATTTGGTTCTCATCTGCTTATCATAATTTATAAAGTTCATTAACTCGGTTGCTTACTAATCGGTGCTGTTGGGACCGAGAACATCTTTGAAATTTGCTTAAGTAGGTTATTATTGATTCTATAACTCAAAATTATCACAAATATAGTTATCAGTAGGTATCCAAATAATTGGTATTCAATTCTCTTAGTGCACCTACTCGGCTAATTATGTTGT
This sequence comes from Hexamita inflata, assembly GCA_963988835.1. Taxonomy (NCBI): domain Eukaryota; phylum Fornicata; order Diplomonadida; family Hexamitidae; genus Hexamita; species Hexamita inflata. The sequence continues at coordinate 482,569 of CAXDID010001235.1, forward strand.
TTTGCAGATTAACATACTTCAAGTTGGTCAGAGCTGCTAGTTCACTTATATCCGCGATGCGGTTGCTTGATAAATCGATGTCAGTTAGTTATGATAACTAATATATGTTTGTGATGTACTATTGCGTTTCATCGTTCTTTAAAATGCAGTTATTCAATTTAAGACGCATTAAAAGCGTCGGGTAGTCGTCGAAAGTGATTGTTTTGCAATTATTAATTTCAAGATCCGTTACTTTCAAGATGTCTGTGAACTAAATCGTGTTTAATTATTCTTCGTTTTAAATTGACAACTTTGATTCGTTCGTAACCTCGTTTTTGTACTTGTTGATGAGCATAAGTTTATTTTGAGACGTTTCAGTTCTGTTTTACTCAATATAGTTTTTAACCGCTGGTAAGGTGCAGTTGTAGGATCTCATGTAGTCTTCGTCACTTGGGGTGAGCTATTTTGTTATCCAATATTTATTTGCGTTGTCTAATGAAGCAATCGGCTCGAAATTCTGGATAAAATTCGATTCTAGACGTAAATCGCTTAATATTGGCAACTATTTGCATATTTCAATTGAGATGATCTTATTAAAGCTAATATTCAAATACTCCAAATTAATCATCTTCTACAGACAGTCTACACTTGAAATATCATTCTTACTCACGTTTAATCTAACTAAGGAAGTAAGAGGCGATAAATCCTCCAACTTAATTACGAAATTATAGCTTAAATCTAAAAATTGTATCTGTGTGAGTTATGAAATAGCTGAAATATCAGCCACAAGATTTTAACTGAAATCCAGTGATGTTAACTTCTTGAAATTTGCTAAAACATTTATATTTTCAATATTATTCTGTCCAAGGTCAAGATGCGTTAAATTTATAAGTGAAGCAAGTAGAGAAATATCTTTTAACTAGTTCATGCTTAAATTTAAGTCAGTTAACTGAATCATGTCCTAAATTCCTTATAAATCGCTCAAGTTACAACTATTTATTGTTAATTTTAATACTTTCTTGGGACATCTTTCTAAAATAAGATTGTAACAATTCATAACAACCAATTCTTTGATTTTTACATAATCTGTGAATTCAATACTTAATAACAGTTGATCATTTTTAATAATAAGTTTCTCATTAAGAACTTGGGCTTGATATTTCCTTATCATCTACGCGTCATGAATTATTTGTTTACTAATAAATATGTGATTTGCCAAATTGTTAATATAACTCTATATTTAAGCTTCAGAACATTTTTAGGAATTCATTATATCAAAATAATTTTAATATTCTTAGTAATTTGGTTAATTCTGTTCTGTTATCATATCCCAATTGAATTTCTCAAGCTTCTTGACATAAATCAAATCTTACACCATGTTACCTTCGATTTCTAAATGTTCAAGCGATTTTAATGTTTCTAGTGGTTAACAAATTATAAGTTTATTGTTTTGCAAACATACAGTTTCTAATTATATCAATTTACTCAAGTTGGTAATATCATTCAATTAATTGTAACTAATGTCAAGATTTTAAAGCAAAGTTAATTTATCCAAATCTTTGAGATTATTTATTATATTATTTTTGAGGTTAAGTGTCGTGAGCTGTGTAGCATTACATATTCCTTCAGTACTTTAAAGACCACAATTGTTAATGGTGAGATTTTTAAGGAGCTTTGGAGATCGTTCCAGATTCAAGTTAGGGCAATTAATTATTTTCAGTGAATGAAGTTCTAACTCATCAATAAAGCCAAAACTTGTTATATTACTATCAGAATTGATTTCAAGCTAACCATTTTTAACTAGGTCTTTGAATTTTGCGATCATTTTCGTATCATATAGAATTTCTTAACTTTTGATTTTATTGTTTACAATGGAAGAGGCAAAATTCTTTGCATCTTGCTCTGTTTTTCCTTCACCCAAATGTTTTTGATAATCTAGTAATACAGGCTCATTTTGCTCAACAATCATATCCCATGTTAACTTTGGAAGTAATTTCACATATTGTAAATCTTATATTTAATTTTCGCTAATGTCTATATATATCAACTCTTTCAGTGTTTCCACTGGCTTGACAACGATCAAGTTGTTGCGCCTGAGATTCAAAGACTTCAGTTTGATAAGAGCACTTACTTAATCGATTTGATACAGCTGGTTGAAACTCAGGTCGAGTTCTTCGAGCGCAGTCAATTTCTCTAAATCTTCAAGGTCGGTCAAGCAGTTTTTACTGAGAGATAAGTGCGTCAGAAGCTTGGCGTTCTCGATGCCTTTGGTACTTTTTAGTCCGCACTTGTTGATGGTGAGACTGGTCAGCAGCGCCGGAGCTCTTTCTAACGAAAGGTTGGGACAGTCCACTATCTTAAGCGATGTGAGCTTCCAGTGGTCCACAAAGCCGAAACTCGTGATGTTAGCGTCTGAGCTGATTTCAAGAGACCCGTTCAAGACTTGGCCTTTGAGCCTATCAATTTGCTTCGCGTCGTACACGATCTACAGGCTTTTCTTCTGTTCTTCGTTCATTTCTGCGTTGTCACTTTGTTCTTCTACTTTGGCATCTCCTTATTCTATAGGCTTTCTAACATCTATTGTTTTGATGTGGTTTTCTTTCACAATTACTTCCCATTTTAATTTGGGTAATTATTTAACATATTACAAATCTTGCAGAGTATTTTCAGTAATGTCCAACTCTTCCAGTAACTTGAGTGTTTCTATCGGTTTTATTATTTGTAAGTTATTGCGTTTAACGTTGAGAGATACTAATTTTATCAGCTTTCCGACATTATCTATATTGTGCAACGCGTTGAAACTGATATCCAGTTTTTGCAAAGAAGTAAGCTCATCAAGCGCAGTCAAATCGTTCAAAAGGTTGTTGGATAAATCTAGAGATGTGAGAAGCTTAGCAGGAGTAAGGCCTTTCGTACTTTTAATATTACAGTTATTGATTCCCAATTACCTCAAGTTCTTTGGAACTCTTTCCAAATTCAGGTTCTATGACCCACTTACGGTTAAAGACTGCAAACCTAGCTCGTCAGAGAACTCTATACTCAGCAAAGCTGGATCGTTTTAGACAACTAACGATTTGTCTTTAACTTAAGATTTATACTTTCTTATCATCAAAGCATCATGAACGATTTGTTAGCTAACGATGGCTTTGGCGGCCATGTTATCTATCATTTCTTACACAGTGTCTTCTGAACCACTTTTTTCCAAGTAGTTTTGATAGTCAGATTCTTTAGGTTCTTTTTGCTGTGATATCATTTCCCAATCAAAGGTGTCTAACTTCTTTACATATTATAAATCTTGTATTAGATTGTCATCTAACTCTAAGCGCTTAAGCTTTTTCAGTGTTTCCACTGGCTTGACAACGATCAAGTTGTTGCGCCTGAGATTCAAAGACTTCAGTTTGATAAGAGCACTTACTTAATCGATTTGATACAGCTGGTTGAAACTCAGGTCGAGTTCTTCGAGCGCAGTCAACTTATCTAAGTCTTCAAGGTCGGTCAAGCAGTTTTTACTGAGAGATAAGTGCGTCAGAAGCTTGGCGTTCTCGATGCCTTTGGTACTTTTTAGTCCGCACTTGTTGATGGTGAGACTGGTCAGCAGCGCCGGAGCTCTTTCTAACGAAAGGTTGGGACAGTCCACTATCTTAAGCGATGTGAGCTTCCAGTGGTCCACAAAGCCGAAACTCGTGATGTTAGCGTCTGAGCTGATTTCAAGAGACCCGTTCAAGACTTGGCCTTTGAGCCTATCAATTTGCTTCGCGTCGTACACGATCTACAGGCTTTTCTTCTGTTCTTCGTTCATTTCTGCGTTGTCACTTTGTTCTTCTACTTTGGCATCTCCTTATTCTATAGGCTTTCTAACATCTATTGTTTTGATGTGGTTTTCTTTCACAATTACTTCCCATTTTAATTTGGGTAATTATTTAACATATTACAAATCTTGCAGAGTATTTTCAGTAATGTCCAACTCTTCCAGTAACTTGAGTGTTTCTATCGGTTTTATTATTTGTAAGTTATTGCGTTTAACGTTGAGAGATACTAATTTTATCAGCTTTCCGACATTATCTATATTGTGCAACGCGTTGAAACTGATATCCAGTTTTTGCAAAGAAGTAAGCTCATCAAGCGCAGTCAAATCGTTCAAAAGGTTGTTGGATAAATCTAGAGATGTGAGAAGCTTAGCAGGAGTAAGGCCTTTCGTACTTTTAATATTACAGTTATTGATTCCCAATTACCTCAAGTTCTTTGGAACTCTTTCCAAATTCAGGTTCTATGATCCACTTACGGTTAAAGACTGCAAACCTAGCTCGTCAGAGAACTCTATACTCAGCAAAGCTGGATCGTTTTAGACAACTAACGATTTGTCTTTAACTTAAGATTTATACTTTCTTATCATCAAAGCATCATGAACGATTTGTTAGCTAACGATGGCTTTGGCGGCCATGTTATCTATCATTTCTTACACAGTGTCTTCTGAACCACTTTTTTCCAAGTAGTTTTGATAGTCAGATTCTTTAGGTTCTTTTTGCTGTGATATCATTTCCCAATCAAAGGTGTCTAACTTCTTTACATATTATAAATCTTGTATTAGATTGTCATCTAACTCTAAGCGCTTAAGCTTTTTCAGTGTTTCCACTGGCTTGACAACGATCAAGTTGTTGCGCCTGAGATTCAAAGACTTCAGTTTGATAAGAGCACTTACTTAATCGATTTGATACAGCTGGTTGAAACTCAGGTCGAGTTCTTCGAGCGCAGTCAATTTCTCTAAATCTTCAAGGTCGGTCAAGCAGTTTTTACTGAGAGATAAGTGCGTCAGAAGCTTGGCGTTCTCGATGCCTTTGGTACTTTTTAGTCCGCACTTGTTGATGGTGAGACTGGTCAGCAGCGCCGGAGCTCTTTCTAACGAAAGGTTGGGACAGTCCACTATCTTAAGCGATGTGAGCTTCCAGTGGTCCACAAAGCCGAAACTCGTGATGTTGGCGTCAGAGCTGATTTCAAGAGACCCGTTCAAGACTTGGCCTTTGAGCCTATCAATTTGCTTCGCGTCGTACACGATCTACAGGCTTTTCTTCTGTTCTTCGTTCATTTCTGCTTACATTTTCTTTGCGTCTTATTCGGAACTCTCATCTCCAAGATACTTTTAGAAATCTGTTAAGTATATGAGTCGCTGGGGTAAAATGAAATTCCATTGGAACTTAGGAAGTTTGGTTATGTGCTCTAAATCCTGTATTTTATTTCCTAGAATATTTACTTTAGTTAGATTTGGTAATTATTAGAACAGCTTACAGCTAACTAATTTGTTGTGGGTGAGGTCGATTGATTCCAGTTGCTTCATATTTTCGAGTCCGTCAATGCGGTATAATCCCGAATTAGTTATCGAAAGGTGTTTGATCTTTTTTGGCAGTTCTTTGAAATTAATATTTGGGCAGTGATCTAGATTTAGTGTATCAATATCAAAGCAATCTACGAATCCGAAGTGCGTAATACCAAGTAAATCTTTAGCAATTAATTCTTTTCCTTTTATCAGTGGGGCTAAAGTTTTTATCATGTTCTCTAAATATTAGCTTCGATCCTTTTTGGTATTTTCGGTGCTCATGAGTTCGTTTACTTTCTCGTCTGATGTTCCTGGTGTGAGGCACTTTCTAAAATCCTTTTGTTCTGGAACGTATTATTACTAAAGCCACTAAACGATGAAATTAACATGTTAAATTAATGGCTCCTGATTTACGATGTAGTTATTCTCACTTATAACAGTTTAAAGCTTTTCTAGCTTTTAAATACCTTAAGGAACAATTATTACGTTATTGAAACTGAAATCGAAGTATTCCAGTTGTAAATGCGTGATTATTCCGCTTATATCGCTGATCATGTTGTGCTTGACGTCAAAGTATCTCAAATCGCCCAAATGGAACAGATTCTTGATGCTTTGCAGTTCGCAGTTGTTAATCGTCAGGATTTGAATGTGAACGGGTACATCATCCAATTTCTTGAAGTAAATGTCCATGATTCGCACGTTTACAAACTTTTTTACCTCCGATTTCTAAAAATCGTTGGGATCTTTCACAATGTAGCATGGTGGTTCGGTCATTTTTGGTTGGAGCGGATTAATTATTCAGAGAACTTAAGTTGGAATATGTGTTTATTTATCAACTAAATAGATAAAATACTTACTAGTTTTATTCTTTTCATAAAATGTTATGTTGAAATGCAAATAAATGGAACTCACTTATCTTTTCACTGGACTTTATCGTCAAAGCTCTTCTGGGTCTCATTTGTTTCCACATGCACGCACTCACGTCCACTAGTCAGATAAGTGCGATTATACTTCGAACTGCTTGTACTTCGTGTGAACTGCTTTGTCTTCGAGTCTCATAAGCGTGACGGCTGGAACTAGCGCGTCTACAGCACTCGTCTGCCCGAAGCACGCCGTACTTTCCCTTTCCGTTCTCACTAGTATAAGCGGTGCTGCAGGCTCTTTCTGCTGGCGTCGGTCGTCTTTATTTGTAAGAAGTGGTATGAGAGAAACGCTTGTAATATGTAATAAATACACATTTATATAATTGTCATCAAATGAAACTCGAACAACTTTACTCAAAGAGCAGCTCAGAGCGGCTTGCTTTCGGAATGGATGGCTCTGGTTGTGGTAAGTAGAACCCGCGAGTATCGGTGAAACAGGTTCCAAGTCCACTTCGAGAAACTGGAATAATATTTCACTATTTTCGTCTGCTTCGACCGCTGGATTTTCGGAAAGAAAGCTAAACTTCTCGAAGACATTGGGAACGAGCTGGATAACACGAATCGACAATGATAAATGAATATATAAGTACTATCTGGCCTGCTGGAAGTCTTAGAAACGGAACTCACTTGTCTTTTCACTGGACTTTATCGTCAAAGCTCTTCTGGGTCTCATTTGTTTCCACATGCACGCACTCACGTCCACTAGTCAGATAAGTGCGATTATACTTCGAACTGCTTGTACTTCGTGTGAACTGCTTTGTCTTCGAGTCTCATTATAGCACTGGCTGGAACTTGCGCGTCTACAGCGCTCGTCTGCCCGAAGCACGCCGTACTTTCCCTTTCCATTCTCATTAGTATAAGCGGTGCTGCAGGCTCTTTCTGCTGGCGTCGGTCGTCTTCATTTGAAAGAAGTGGTATGAGAGAAACGCTTGTAATATGTAATAAATACACATTTATATAATTGTCATAAAATGAAACTCGAACAACTTTACTCAAAGAGCAGCTCAGAGCGGCTTGCTTTCGGAATGGATGGCTCTGGTTGTGGTAAGTAGAACCCGCGAGTATCGGAGAAACATGTTCCAAGTCGACTTCGAGAAACAGTAAAAGTATTTCACTATTTTCATCTGCTTCGACCGCTGGATTTCTCGAAAGAAAGCTAAACTCCTCGAAGACACTGGGAACGAGCTGGCTAACACGAATCGACAATGATACATGAATATATAAGTACTATCTGGCCTGCTGGAAGTCTTAGAAACGGAACTCACTTGTCTTTTCTTTGGACTTTATCTTCAAGACTCTTCTGGGTCTCATTTGTTTCCATATGCACGCACTCACGTCCACTAGTCAGATAAGTGCGATTATACTTCGAACTGCTTGTACTTCGTGTGAACTGCTTTGTCTTCGAGTCTCATAAGCGTGACGGCTGGAACTAGCGCGTCTACAGCACTCGTCTGCCCGAAGCACGCCGTACTTTCCCTTTCCGTTCTCACTAGTATAAGCGGTGCTGCAGGCTCTTTCTGCTGGCGTCGGTCGTCTTCATTTGTAAGAAGTGGTATGAGAGAAACGCTTGTAATATGTAATAAATACACATTTATATAATTGTCATAAAATGAAACTCGAACAACTTTACTCAAAGAGCAGCTCAGAGCGGCTTGCTTTCGGAATGGATGGCTCTGGTTGTGGTAAGTAGAACCCGCGAGTATCGGAGAAACTGGATCCAAGTCGACTTCGAGAAACTGGAATAATATTTCACTATTTTCGTCTGCTTCGACCGCTGGATTTTTGGAATGAAAGCTAAACTTCTCGAAGACATTGGGAACGAGCTGGATAACACGAATCGACTATGATAAATGAATATATAAGTACTATCTGGCCTGCTGGAAGTCTTAGAAACGGAACTCACTTGTCTTTTCACTGGACTTTATCGTCAAAGCTCTTCTGGGTCTCATTTGTTTCCACATGCACGCACTCACGTCCACTAGTCAGATAAGTGCGATTATACTTCGAACTGCTTGTACTTCGTGTGAACTGCTTTGTCTTCGAGTCTCATAAGCGTGACGGCTGGAACTAGCGCGTCTACAGCACTCGTCTGCCCGAAGCACGCCGTACTTTCCCTTTCCGTTCTCACTAGTATAAGCGGTGCTGCAGTCTCTTTCTGCTGGCGTCGGTCGTCTTCATTTGTAAGAAGTGGTATGAGAGAAACGCTTGTAATATGTAATAAATACACATTTATATAATTGTCATAAAATGAAACTCGAACAACTTTACTCAGAGAGCAGCTCAGAGCGGCTTGCTTTCGGGATGGATGGCTCTGGTTGTGGTAAGTAGAACCCGCGAGTATCAGAGAAACTGGTTCCAAGTCGACTTCGAGAAACTGGAATAATATTTCACTATTTTCGTCTGCTTCGACCGCTGGATTTTTGGAATGAAAGCTAAACTTCTCGAAGACATTGGGAACGAGCTGGATAACACGAATCGACTATGATAAATGAATATATAAGTACTAACTGGCCTGCTGGAAGTCTTAGAAACGGAACTCACTTGTCTTTTCACTGGACTTTATCGTCAAAGCTCTTCTGGGTCTCATTTGTTTCCACGTGCACGCACTCACGTCCACTAGTCAGATAAGTGCGATTATACTTCGAACTGCTTGTACTTCGTGTGAACTGCTTTGTCTTCGAGTCTCATAAGCGTGACGGCTGGAACTAGCGCGTCTACAGCACTCGTCTGCCCGAAGCACGCCGTACTTTCCCTTTCCGTTCTCACTAGTATAAGCGGTGCTGCAGTCTCTTTCTGCTGGCGTCGGTCGTCTTCATTTGTAAGAAGTGGTATGAGAGAAACGCTTGTAATATGTAATAAATACACATTTATATAATTGTCATCAAATGAAACTCGAACAACTTTACTCAAAGAGCAGCTCAGAGCGGCTTGCTTTCGGAATGGATGGCTCTGGTTGTGGTAAGTAGAACCCGCGAGTATCGGTGAAACAGGTTCCAAGTCCACTTCGAGAAACTGGAATAATATTTCACTATTTTCGTCTGCTTCGACCGCTGGATTTTCGGAATGAAAGCTAAACTTCTCGAAGACATTGGGAACGAGCTGGATAACACGAATCGACAATGATAAATGAATACATAAGTACTATCTGGCCTGCTGGAAGTCTTAGAAATGGAACTCACTTGTCTTTTCACTGGACTTTATCGTCAAAGCTCTTCTGGGTCTCATTTGTTTCCACATGCACGCACTCACGTCCACTAGTCAGATAAGTGCGATTATACTTCGGACTGCTTGTACTTCGTGTGAACTGCTTTGTCTTCGAGTCTCATAAGCGTGACGGCTGGAACTAGCGCGTCTACAGCACTCGTCTGCCCGAAGCACGCCGTACTTTCCCTTTCCGTTCTCACTAGTATAAGCGGTGCTGCAGGCTCTTTCTGCTGGCGTCGGTCGTCTTCATTTGTAAGAAGTGGTATGAGAGAAACGCTTGTAATATGTAATAAATACACATTTATATAATTGTCATCAAATGAAACTCGAACAACTTTACTCAAAGAGCAGCTCAGAGCGGCTTGCTTTCGGAATGGATGGCTCTGGTTGTGGTAAGTAGAACCCGCGAGTATCGGTGAAACAGGTTCCAAGTCCACTTCGAGAAACTGGAATAATATTTCACTATTTTCGTCTGCTTCGACCGCTGGATTTTCGGAATGAAAGCTAAACTCCTCGAAGACACTGGGAACGAGCTGGATAACACGAGGTAGGTAGGTGGTTCGGTCTGAAGCGTCCTTCAGGCTGAAGGCCGTTTCAAGGGAAGGTAGTCATATAAGTATGTATAGTAGTGTATTGGCGGTCGGCGACAGCTCGGCAAAGAACCCAGGCGACAGCTCGGCAAACCGTAACTTAAATTATAAACTTCACTCAAGCGAAACAGCTGAAGGCACAGTGGTGGACGAAGACCAGATCCAGGAGAGGAGACCAGATTCAGAACCAAAGGCCGGAAAAGAGAACAGACTCAGCGACGAGAGCATAACCAAAGAGATGGCACCAAAGAGAAGAGCTCAACAAAGACTGGAGAGAAAGAGAGAGGGTACAACGACAGTACAACGTGGGATCCTAGGAGCAAGGGAAGGATCCAGATAGCAATCTTGAACAACACAGAATAACAATCTCGCAGATGGTGACTCTGCTAACATGCGTATTTGGTCCTTTAATGTGACCTTAACAACGAACAACAGACCTTAGAAGCTGGAGCGCCTCTAAAGAAACCTGAAATAGGCCGATAGCTGAACAGAGAGGAGAACAGCAGAGCAGATGGGGTTGTGCGTGGACAGACCTTAAAATAGCTTTAAGGTTCCTCAGGCGTATTGCCAGGCAGTGGTGGCTGTCCATAAGAGCAATTCTGGGGTAGCTCATGAGAGGAGGGTGAAGGGGAACGGTAACGGTAGCGACTTGAAGTGGAGCAGTTTAAGGGCTGTTCTTAAGGTCTGGTTGAAGGCAAGTAGCAACAGGACATCATTGAGCGATAAGTAACAAAGCGAAGAAACAAGGTAAGTCTTGAACAACTTCAAAACTCTGAGCTCTTTCGAAGGCGAACGCTTTGTAAACTTGAGTATTTGACACTCAAATGAGAACCTTAACCATTGTATTAAGGTAATAGTGACTGGAACAGGCAAGATATGTTTTGGATTTGATCATAGTAGAAAAGGAAGCCGACGGCTGAGGGCGGGATAGCTAGCGAACAATGATCTGAAAGGTAGACTTCAGCATACTGTCGAATATGGTTCATTGAGGAAACATTCAATTAGAAGAGCAGCACGTCTGACATACAGACGAAGCTCTGTGGGTGGAGCGTTCTTGTTGCTTTCCTGAATTCCAATGATAGATGACTTGTGCAATGAAATCAATGAGCAATATCAATGGCATACAGTAGCAATAACAACCTTGGTAATGGTTGCTATTGATCGTGTTTGGAAAGGAGTACGTTGACGATATCAACATATCGCACATATTAGCGATGTTATGAGCTATGTAGCTGGGGTAGCTCACCTGAGCAAATTCATGTATTTTTTAAAAGAAATATAGAGGAGTGAAGCGGAGATTTATATAAGACCGTATATTTATTGATATACAATATAATATTCAACTTAGTGTATTGATCTAAATAGTTAAATAATTAGTTATAACATACCGAAAATATCCATACTTAATACTTTCCATATCGAAATAATCAATGATTTAAGTAGGTATGACATGAATACAGAAATTATAAATGTTTTAGTTGTAATAACATTATCATATATATAATAGTAAATCACTATTTAGCCTTTTTAACTTTTTTAGCTTCGTTGTTGCCGACTTATATTTTATTTTCTTGACTTGGATTTAAATATTGTAGAACGCTACTCTGGGTAACTAAAATCATTTCATCTTAGTTGTTATATATTAGAAATTGAGGATCGTTTTCATAAATTTCTGTTGGTATACGTATTTTTTAAACTTTATCAATAATCAGTTGAGAATGTACTGAATCTTACATAACATTAATAACAACAATTTTATTACATTCTTTTAAATTAGTTAATGCAGTTTATACTCTCTAATATTCTGTATAATGCAAAGACTAACATAAAGAAGGTAAATCGCGATAATCAACAATAATAATGCATTGTGGAAGGACTCTAAGATTCTACAAATAACCTTTTGATAATTTATATTTGTTTACACTTAAAATAAATTACTTAATTTATTTTTATTAGTATTTATTTGTTAAATAGACAATTGAGAATGCTAATTCTTCTGTAAATCGATATTATTCAACATTGTAATTGTATATGTCATTTTCTTCTAACGTTGTTCTTCTAAATAATATTACGTTGTGTAAACTCGTGCCATTTTCATAAAGTTGTATTTTGTTGTACGATATAATATGATGAGCATCATCTAAATCAGAATTTGTAAATATACCTGAATAATAATTATATACGCCGAACTTATCATTGAGTTGAGTTGTATTGTGCTAAATAATATTGTCAAAATCATTTTTAGTACATAGATCATAAATTTTGGCCAAATATATATTATTTTATTTAATTATTTAATTGAAAGTTACCTAATTATAGACATCAAACACGTATACAGGTTTAAACCCTTTTACGTTCTCAAAACTTTAATTTAGCAATTATTGTGTCTACTATATCTTACTTATGCCGTGTAATTCGTGCTGATAGCATATTATTTTAGATATGCAATTTGAATTATACTATGTTAATTTATGTAAATAATCTATCAAAATTTAATGTTAGTTTACAAATATAACTTCAAAATCGTCATTAACAGTAAACTCAACTTTCTTTTCACCTCTTAGCAGGTTAATTTTAATCTATTTACTTTAATTCAATTGTAATAAATATTCTGGATACTTTTATGTTATAAATATAACAATATTAAGTTACTTACTAATTTATTTTGTATTTAATATATATTTGGCTGGATATTTACCAAATTATTGAGGTTATCTGACTGTTTCTATTTTAATATCATTTTTAATATTTATTACTTGTTTATCATGTTGTTGTTACAAGTATACAGGTTATTTTTTTTATATATTATTATTTTATACAGGTATTACCACTTCAACAGGAGTTTGACTCAATATTATTGGCTTTTCTTAACCCTCTTAGTGATATTATGATAAAATTTACCAAATTTTCTTTCTAAATATATATTATATTCTGAAAGTTGTTTTAATTTTTTAAAAACTTTGGTTTTAGCTAATATATAACATTAAAAATCTAAATAAAACAAACCCACAATCAAATTTTCCTATTTATTTAGCGATTCTAATTGCCTTAATATGGGTAAACTATATATTAAGAGTTTGTTCTATTTACTGTGGTCGCCAAGCCAACTTTGATTTCAAAAAATACTAACTATTTCAAAACTATTTTTTGTATTAATTTTAACTATATATTAACTCAATGTTTAGTAGCGTCTCCTTTCTATTTTATTACTTCTTCTAACCTTTTGGGCATAGAGTCAATCAAATGATTGATGATATCTAACGAGATTTACTCCAACGCCCTCTTTACTTCTTCATTTAATAAGTCATATGTGGTACATTCTTCAGGGGAAATGTTTGACTTCAGTGGATTCCAGCAGTGAAAAAGTGGATTTAAGTCTGGACTCATTACTGGAAAGCGATAGAGCTCAATGTTGTTAGCAGTATAAAAGTTTTTCATATACTTACTAAAATGTGTCGGGGCGTTATCTTGTTGCAACTTCAAGTTATGCTATTAAGTGATGGAAGTGTAACTTGTCTGAGAACTTAAGAATTGACAATTGAATTCATGGTCGTACCGCACGGCATAAACCATAATGGACCCTTATATCTATAGCTAATCGTACTATAGATCATGCACGAAAATACTTCGGATTCCACTCGTCTTTAGGTGTTCTGAGCACTCTACTCGCTCGATTTGCATAGCATTTTGAGCGATACTCATCGGTATACTAAAAAGTTCTCCAATATTCAATTGGTTGTTTCAGGTTCATTCGAGCAAAGTTCAAACTTTCCAATTTATGCTTTTCGGTAAGTTTTGGCTTTATCTAGCAACATAGAAGCTTAAACTGAATTTGGCCAGGAGACGAGATACCGTTGTTAGAGACATGGAAATTCCACGAAGGGCTTAGTATTTTTCAGCTATGATTCGTCGAGTTTCGAATCTATGGCTCTGGCGATATTTAACAACGCGAAAATCTCAGCTTAGTCAAATTTTCTGACACTATTATCGGCATGAGAAGCTTCTAGCTTGCCTGTAACTTCAAAGTGCTTAAAATGGAATAAACAGTTTGGAGACTACATTGAAGGCAACAAGCAATGTATTTCTTGGTTGCAACAGTTTGTGATTCTGTTTCTCACATTCTCATCATTATGCGACGCTCTTGTATTGTGATCCGTCGGCTTCGTGTGTGCTTCGTCATTTGAAGGATGAAGTGAAAAAGAAATGAACCGCAGAATTAATTGAATATGTTATAATTAGCATAAATACAGTGATTTAATTTTCAAGCGCAATTATTACATAAACATTTGTTAAAATCAAAGTTGGCTCGGACACCACAGTATTTTAAAATTTAGTTATACTTTTACATTAAGATACAGTTTTAATCTTAAATTTTAGTTTCCGACAAGTTTAAGCCATCAAATGCATTTACTATTTTGTTTTTGACGTTGAAATGAAGCATATACCAATGATCTAAATCAGCTACCATTGCAAATATATCTTAAATATTTTAATTTTGTTGTAGTTGGTTTGTGAATGATTCTGAATAATAATTGAAACCTGCTTCACTATGTATAGGAAATATTATTATGTTTTTAGGTATGGCCTTATCAAGAATCTCAACGACAAATTATTATATCTCATCATCAAACCATTATTTATCCGTGAATTAATTAATATCATATTTCATTATCAATGAGCCTATCATTTTCTTTTTTAAAGGTACGTTTGGAATATCCCAATATTTACACTGTATTTCTTAATTATGTTCTGTTTTGATGAAAATTTTCTCTCGTAACTATATATCTTATTAAATATCTTCATCATTTACTAAATATTTCATGATTTCTATTTATTTTAAATATTCTTCTCCATATCCTGAATTTTGGTACTGAATAGTTTCTTACTAGTTCATTTGCGATGTGGATTAATTTAATATATATTTTAATAAATTGTTATTAATATAAATTAGAATGTATAATAACAAGAATTATTTATTTCAACTTTGTAAAAAATAATGAATAATGGATTAATTAGAACATTTAATATTATATAATAATAAATAATAATAACTACTACAATAGTTTTCAACTATAGCAAAATTTTTGTAATAACGAAATATTTCATAATTTCGTTAATTGCTTGGCACCGAAATATTTGAATATTTTGAAAACACAATTATGTTTTAAAAATTAATTAATAATAATATAAATATGCATATTTCATAAATATATAAAGAAATATATTATTAAACAGTTATAATATATAATATCATCTACAAGATTTCCCAGGCGATTCAAATTTTTAAATAAGTTTATCTAATTACTACACACTTATAATTTATTAGAGCTAAAATATTACTGTATTTTATTATAATGGATTTTTAACAAAATATTCTATTACTTTTAAATACTTGTCATTAACATCAAAATCATTTAAATATTTATTTTCATTTATGTAAGACCACTTAAATTATATTTCAGATTACTAATGTTTGAACTATAATATGCTGCTTACATATTCTTCTTCACTATAAGTGTAGTAATTATAGTATTACAATTATTCCAAAATAGAAGGTTTAATAATTTTCTATACTAGTTATTATGCTTATCTCAAAGCTGGCAAATATATTGGCTCAATTAATTTATGGTTATATGTTTATCTTGATTATAGTTTGAAAAATGCTTCAGTAAAATAACTGTACGATGCAAGTTCTTTTAAATATTCGTTGATACATTGTGTAATTACAGTATCATAAAAATAATTTACAACCAGTTAGCATTCTGTTACACTCATCTATACAAAACGCACTAAATTAATTAGAAATTGTTACGAAGAAATAGTTTAGTAAGTAAAATAATAAGGGGTTCTAATTTAACATTTTAAACTAAGTATATTAAATAGTAAAGAGTATTCAATTGTGTTGTACTTTTTGTAACATCTACTATTTGGATATTATGTTATATATACAACTAATTTATTTGTATTAATATCATAAGAATCCAATAATGACAATCTGAATGGCAAAACAACATATCCTAAGTTCTATATAATTTATTATTTTTCTTTAATGCAAGATATTTCTAATTAATATAATTTGGCCTATTATGTTTCAAGATCACTACTAAATGTTGTTGATGTTTTAGTCAACTTTATATCTGGATGTTATATATCATATCTTGTTTTATTATATATTGTTATTTGATTGGAACTCAAACTGAGTCGTTATAATTAATTCATCAGTTTCATTATAATTTAAATTGATTTTGTATCTTAATACAGTTTATTTGATTTATATGTGTTTGTAACTAAGTTTTATAATTTAGATAGGTAAAACAAATTAAATTCAGATATTTGTTCAATATATTTAAAATTATCAATACTAACTATATATGGATATTTTGGTATTCGACAATTATATTGTTAACACTAACATTCGCCAAATATTTTTAGCATATCTGCGCCGTAATCTATATAAAGTTCTGTGTTTTATTTTATATCCTAAGTTAATGCAACAGCTATGTGAGGTATACCTTATACAAAAGTTTGTATAAAATGACAACTTTAAGAAAAGCAGCTTGAATTTATATATTTTGCTAGACAATGATTCCATTGTGCATTTATAATTATAACATCATTAACACAATCAGATTCTTCATTAATTATTTTTTAAAGTTCTGAACACACTTTTACACCAGCAGAAAAACCTGTTGAAAAGAGACGTTGTGATTTAAGAGAATACACCCCATTATAAACTGCAATAATTTATCCAACAGAGAGATTATTTCGCGCAAAAGCTCCCTTTCCTATGAATTTATTAATACTATTTTGTATTTTTATATTATATCCTTAGAAATGCATTTAATTGTTATACATAAGCGTAGTTATTAGATGATTCTTACATGTACTTATTAAGTTTGTTTCGTCCATGTCTACTTTACACTCTTTGTGGAGAGGTGAGAACTTCATCCAGTTATCGGAACTTTCATCACAGTCTCCTCTCTGACATACAGTTGGCATTACTATAGCTCTCGTATTTGGACTTTGCTTCCATCGTTTAAAAATATTGTTAACTGTATTTGTAACATATACTTTTTCATTATTAATTAAGTTGGATACAAAGTTAGTAGTAATGTATTCTTCATTGCTATAATCATCCAATCGTTTATCTTCTAAATCCTTGACAGTGAGTTTTTGTATTATATCTGTATTTATAATTTAAGGTTATTACATTTAAATTACTTTATTCATTATATCTTTATTGAAATGTTGTATTTATTAATTAGCATCATGATAAATATTACTAAATATATCATTATTTTTCGAAGATAAATCTGGGAGTTAATATAACTATGGAAATTCGAATTAGTCATTCCAAATACTTTCTTTAATAGCTGGAGCTTTGTGCAAGTATTTGATAAATAATTCTTCTATACCTAAATATGTTGTAAGTGTTTGATATAAAGGTGGAAACAAATAGGTTGTTTTGTACAAGTTTGATTGAATTTCTTTAAGGTTTTAGAAATAGCAAACTTATATTTCCTTAGAAAAGTTATGTGTAAGTTTTTTATAAGTGTTGGAATTAGTAATATATTAAAATTAATTATTATTATTCATACTATTATCATTTTATATTTAGTAAAACGCTTGCTCTGCTGGATTTACTTTATAATTATAATTAGGTTATGGTTCTACACTAGGTTATTGTTATTAAATAATAGTTATGATATCTGTGCTAATAGCTTATTTGTTTAACAGTATGCTTGGTTTTGACACTACTTACTGATTAGGTACCAATATATTATTATCAGTTTTAATTTAATTATTTTACCCTACCTCTTCACTACTTTCACTATTTGTACTATATTTATATGTAGAGCTCTATATATTACTTATTTTTGTGTTGTTTTCATTTATTTCTAGAACTATCTGTGATTAAATCTATTTAAATAGTTAGTCAACAATTGATTGTTATTCATTTAGTTTCATAAATTAAATTGCATTTAAACATTAGATTGACACTATTTTAGTGAATTATAATTTTTGTAGTTCATAGGTAGGTAGGGTAGGTAGGTAGGTAGCCTCGGCATGTAGGCCTCGCCTTTGTGGGTCTCGGTCCAGGCTGTCCCGTCGACTCCTTCGGTGATGGGTAGGCGTGTAGGTCTGGAAGTGCTCGAACTTGCCCAGCTCGGAGGATAGCTGGCCGATATCGGGCCGGCGGCTTCAGCGCGGGGTTGTGGCGCCGTATCAGCGAGTTCTTAGCGCGTTAGCCGCCCTGTGAGCGCGCGTCAGCAGGCAGCGAGCCGTTAGCGGGTGTTTAAATTAAATTAGCTGAATCATGAGGTGAAGTGGAAATATAAGAAAACCGCGTATTATCAAATATAGAGCAACTTAAAAAGCCAGCACACTTTAAATGGCCAAGACAAATGTCGCATCCACCATATGGCGTTGGGCACACGAGTAGACATGAAGTAGGCAAGTAATTTAAAGCTCAAATAGTATCACACGCAAGCTCACAGGGGCTAGACAGAACAGATAATACAGCACATCACTAAATAGCAACTCGACTCCAGACTCCAGTGCCAGAGGCCAAGAGGACCCAGGCCAACTACAAACAAGCCAGACAGCACGTAGTTACATTTAACACGAGAACCCCAATACGCTAAGGAAACCGCAGAGTCGAGCCAACTTCTGACTCCAACCAGAACAAGAGAACCTGTCCCACATCTTCATAGCGCCTGCGGCTTACAAATTTTCACCGATAAACACAGAAACCGAACAAGATCCGATACGGGAAGCCTCGAACCGATCTCATGATCAGCACTTGGTCAGCTCCAGAACCCGCTGACAAGAACGCGCGCAATTCCAAGAACACGAAGGCCAGGACGACAGAAGCTACGGCAGCTGGATAAAGAACCGCTCAAAGCGCCATGTACTCTGATCAAAAGAGGCGGCCAGAAGATTCTGATCAGAACACCTCAGCACGCGAGCTGAAGCTTAGAGCGCTGGAAAGGCTCGGCTAAACACAGCACTGGAACGAGCCGAGAGCTTTAAACTGTCCCGAGTGAACCGGAGACAACTCATTGTTGAACAGCTTGCACGACACCAGACCAACAGACCAAACCACATATGTAGGACATGAACACGACCAAAAACAGACGCCGCCACTTTGGTCTCGCCTGCTATCACCAAGGCCGTTCAACAAGCAAGGCAACCTCGCCCAGTGTTCTAGACTGAGGCCGTATCCTCGGCACAGGCTCGCGTCACGCTTAAAGCTGCATCGGCGAAGCCGAAACTCTGAAACCAAGACCGAAAACGGCTGGCCAAAATCGACTCAGAAGAGAGAGCCCAAGACGTCCAAAATGACCGAGAGTGGACACTCAACTGCGGAAAGCACCGGCGCTGAACTAACCAGCTCTTGAAAGCACGCAGCGTTCACGGTCAGCCTGCCTGTGGACGGGGCTGAGTTTTTTGGAAGAACCAAAATTCTCTTGAAGTCGCCCGACGAGCTGGAAGGACACAGACGAACTCAGTGACAATACAGTTCATTTATTTCTATATTATGGTCAGCTGCTATCTCATATTTTCATCGGTTTGGATCAGACATTTGCGAATTACTTCATGTAAAGAGGTGGGTTATAAAGTGACTTGCACAAATGAACACAAATACAGACTCAAATAAAATCAAAATTACACTAGCGTTTAGTGTGATTCCTAATCTACCTAGGTACCCTATCTGGTCGATGATATAAATTGTCAAAATCGTGCCAGCTTGCTGCTGATGAAATATAAAGCAAAATTAGTAGAGTTCACGATATAGAAATGATGTTATTAAAATTATAGTAATATTTCACCTCTTTCCAAATCCAAATCAATATTTGCAGACCAAATGTAGAAACGACAAATCCGAATTACTTCGACACAGTTATCTGGTCTAGTTCACTGATACGAGAACCAGACAGTGCATTTGAGCGAATTATAAAACCGCTCTCGCTTGTTAAAGTCACAAGTGTTGACTCAACTGACGCCCAATACTGGGTGGGCCGGTCTCACCTCGCTCTTTGTTGAATCCAGCCGCGCAGCGCTTCCAAATTTTAAGGTGTTCTGAATACGTTTGCGCTTAGTCAAAATTGTTTTAAATTCACTATTTTTTCTCTCAATTTACGGATTTGTCCAGAAAAGCTGTGTATACGCCAAATGCACTTATTAGAGCTACACATTTACAGCCGATGTGCGAGTTTCCACAACCTAACGAAATGGAATTATTCCAATTCTGGACACAATTTAAAAGAGAGCAAGTCCGTTCAGCTTTATTGCTTTGGCACATAATGCATTCGTAAAACAACATCTGGATTTGGTATTCATTACAGATTCGAGAAACAAAATCGAATCTCAATCTCAATCTCTAAAAAACACGGCTGAACTGTTAGCAAGAAACCCATCTCTGTTTACTCCAACGTTGTTTACTGTAGCAGTAGACTTGGCTGCGAGTGAATTGTTTTTGAATTGATATTTAATTTAAGTAAATACGTCTCACAAATTTGGTTTCTGAGCATTTAATTCATATTTGCTCGAATTAGTGCTGTTTCTAGAAGAACTGGAAGTTTAGCTCAATAGCTGGCATCGATTGCAGTATGAAAGTGAATCTGCTCTTACATGATCTGGAGTGGTATTAATATCGTCAATATTGAAGAAATTAAATATAACTGCTAAATATTGGCAGATGGAATTTATAAACGAATCTTTGAAAATTTAATGATTTAATATGCACAGCGCTCAGCTGGCGGTCTGTTGGCAGTATAATTTAACTAATACACCTAGAATTATAACATTCATACATTTTATTAACATAACATATAAATCACTTTGCAATTAACCTGGTCTTCAGGTCAATATGCATCCACATACACTTTTTAAAGATTAATTCCATATGAGTCAGAAATTAATTCTAAGCTGCAATTATCATTGGATGAGCTTGGTTAGTCCCTGTAGTTGGCTAAACAGTAGACTTGAAAGTGTATTAAGTCAAGTCCAGGTAATTACAGGTGAGTAAACAAATCTAAACTGGTGTTTAAATGACTGTGTAATAGCGGCGCAGCCTCAACATTATTGGTTCAGACCGTCAAGGTGACTGGAATTAATGCCAATTTGTGCATTGGGTCTTCATCTGACTATTATGTCAGTGTTCTATGTTGGGTGCCAAATCTGAGTTCAAGTTGTTAAGGTGGATTTAACTAATTTCTGAGTTACTACGAGAGTGATTAGACCAAAATTCAAATGAACAGAACAAGCTGCAAGTAAAGTGAGAGCTCGCTAAAGTCGGGCTTTTCCTGTAACTCTGTAGCTGGTTGAGTTTCATTGTGTCAGTTTGGGGATAAATCAGGTCCGTGAGGTCGACAGGAATTAGTGCATGTATTGGAGTGAGTTGGAGACGACACAAATGGGTCGGTTGGTGGCGGGCAACACATTGCAAAAGTATTTTTTGTAGTTTGGAGGGACATGAAATTTGGCTGCTGGAATTGTATTTTCTCTGCATTGGCGGCGAAGAGTCTGCCTGTGGTTTTTGGCTGGATTCGGCGACTGAATTATTTGTGTATGTGACCAAATATGAATACATGAAATATGTGAATATATGAATGTACATTGAATTAGAGAGAATGTTGAATCAGTTTGGATGGGTAGTGTGAAGAAATAGAAAGCGCTGGAATGGGCCGGAGAAGCGGTGGGCTCTGCCACTCCAGCAGGCCGGAAAAGTGTGTGCGTGGAGTTTCAGCAGGGAAAGCGAGCTGGAGGCCTGGGCGTTTGGGAAAATGCCGGAAACGGGAAAGCTAAGGATGAGGTCGTTCGGGCCGGCGCGGGATTTTGTAATTTTTTTCTTCCTCCACGGTAGTACGGAAAGAGCCTCGCGGCGTTGAGCGCTCAGCCGGTGTAGCGTGTCTCGTTCGGGCCTGTAACATGCCGGTAGCCTCGGCATGTAGGCCTCGCCTTTGTGGGTCTCGGTCCAGGCTGTCCCGTCGACTCCTTCGGTGATGGGTAGGCGGGTAGGTCTGGAAGTGCTCGAACTTGCCCAGCTCGGAGGATAGCTGGCCGATATCGGGCCGGCGGCTTCAGCGCGGGGGTGTGGCGCCCGTATCAGCGAGTTCTAGCGCGTTAGCCGCCCTGTGAGCGCGCGTCAGCAGGCAGCGAGCCGTTGGCGGTGTTAAATTAAATTAGCTGAATCATGAGGTGAAGTGGAAATATAAGAAAACCGCGTATTATCAAATATAGAGCAACTTAAAAAGCCAGCACACTTTAAATGGCCAAGACAAAATGTCGTCATACCACCATATGGCGTTGGTACACGAGTAGACATGAAGTAGGCAAGTAATTTAAAGCTCAAATAGTATCACACGCAAGCTCACAGGCTAGACAGAGCAGATAATACAGCACATCACTAAATAGCAACTCGACTCCAGACTCAGTGCCAGAGGCCAAGAGGACCCAGGCCAACTACAAACAAGCCAGACAGCACGTAGTTACATTTAACACGAGAACCTCAATACGCTAAGGAAACCGCAGAGTCGAGCCAACTCTGACTCCAACCAGAACAAGAGAACCTGTCCCACATCTTCATAGCGCCTGCGGCTTGCCAAATTTTCACCGATAAACACAGAAACCGAACAAGATCCGATACGGGAAGCCTCGAACCGATCTCATGATCAGCACTTGGTCAGCCCAGAACCCGCTGACAAGAACGCGCGCAATTCCAAGAACACGAAGGCCAGGACGACAGAAGCTACGGCAGCTGGATAAAGAACCGCTCAAAGCTCCATGTCCTCTGATCAAAAGAGGCGGCCAGAAGATTCTGATCAGAACACCTCAGCACGCGAGCTGAAGCTTAGAGCGCTGGAAAGGCTCGGCTAAACACAGCACTGGAACGAGCCGAGAGCTTTAAACTGTCCCGAGTGAACCGGAGACAACTCATTGTTGAACAGCTTGCACGACACCAGACCAACAGACCAAACCACATATGTAGGACATGAACACGACCAAAAACAGACGCCGCCACTTTGGTCTCGCCTGCTATCACCAAGGTCGTTCAACAAGCAAGGCAACCTCGCCCAGTGTTCTAGACTGAGGCCGTATCCTCGGCACAGGCTCGCGTCACGCTTAAAGCTGCATCGGCGAAGCCGAAACTCTGAAACCAAGACCGAAAACGGCTGGCCAAAATCGACTCAGAAGAGAGAGCCCAAGACGTCCAAAATGACCGAGAGCGAACACTCAACTACGGAAACCACCGGCGCTGAACTAACCAGCTCTTGAAAGCACGCAGCGTTCACGGTCAGCCTGCCTGTGGACGGGGCTGAGTTTTTTGGAAGAACCAAAATTCTCTTGAAGTCGCCCGACGAGCTGGAAGGACACAGACGAACTCAGTGACAATACAGTTCATTTATTTCTATATTATGGTCAGCTGCTATCTCATATTTTCATCGGTTTGGATCAGACATTTGCGAATTACTTCATGTAAAGAGGTGGGTTATAAAGTGACTTGCACAAATGAACACAAATACAGACTCAAATAAAATCAAAATTACACTAGCGTTTAGTGTGATTCCTAATCTACCTAGGTACCCTATCTGGTCGATGATATAAATTGTCAAAATCGTGCCAGCTTGCTGCTGATGAAATATAAAGCAAAATTAGTAGAGTTCACGATATAGAAATGATGTTATTAAAATTATAGTAATATTTCACCTCTTTCCAAATCCAAATCAATATTTGCAGACCAAATGTAGAAACGACAAATCCGAATTACTTCGACACAGTTATCTGGTCTAGTTCACTGATACGAGAACCAGACAGTGCATTTGAGCGAATTATAAAACCGCTCTCGCTTGTTAAAGTCACAAGTGTTGACTCAACTGACGCCCAATACTGGGTGGGCCGGTCTCACCTCGCTCTTTGTTGAATCCAGCCGCGCAGCGCTTCCAAATTTTAAGGTGTTCTGAATACGTTTGCGCTTAGTCAAAATTGTTTTAAATTCACTATTTTTTCTCTCAATTTACGGATTTGTCCAGAAAAGCTGTGTATACGCCAAATGCACTTATTAGAGCTACACGTTTACAGCCGATGTGCGAGTTTCCACAACCTAACGAAATGGAATTATTCCAATTCTGGACACAATTTAAAAGAGAGCAAGTCCGTTCAGCTTTATTGCTTTGGCACATAATGCATTCGTAAAACAACATCTGGATTTGGTATTGATTACAGATTCGAGAAACAAAATCGAATCTCAATCTCAATCTCTAAAAAACACGGCTGAACTGTTAGCAAGAAACCCATCTCTGTTTACTCCAACGTTGTTTACTGTAGCAGTAGACTTGGCTGCGAGTGAATTGTTTTTGAATTGATATTTAATTTAAGTAAATACGTCTCACAAATTTGGTTTCTGAGCATTTAATTCATATTTGCTCGAATTAGTGCTGTTTCTAGAAGAACTGGAAGTTTAGCTCAATAGCTGGCATCGATTGCAGTATGAAAGTGAATCTGCTCTTACATGATCTGGAGTGGTATTAATATCGTCAATATTGAAGAAATTAAATATAACTGCTAAATATTGGCAGATGGAATTTATAAACGAATCTTTGAAAATTTAATGATTTAATATGCACAGCGCTCAGCTGGCGGTCTGTTGGCAGTATAATTTAACTAATACACCTAGAATTATAACATTCATACATTTTATTAACATAACATATAAATCACTTTGCAATTAACCTGGACTTCAGGTCAATATGCATCCACATACACTTTTTAAAGATTAATTCCATATGAGTCAGAAATTAATTCTAAGCTGCAATTATCATTGGATGAGCTTGGTTAGTCCCTGTAGTTGGCTAAACAGTAGACTTGAAAGTGTATTAAGTCAAGTCCAGGTAATTACAGGTGAGTAAACAAATCTAAACTGGTGTTTAAATGACTGTGTAATAGCGGCGCAGCCTCAACATTATTGGTTCAGACCGTCAAGGTGACTGGAATTAATGCCAATTTGTGCATTGGGTCTTCATCTGACTATTATGTCAGTGTTCTATGTTGGGTGCCAAATCTGAGTTCAAGTTGTTAAGGTGGATTTAACTAATTTCTGAGTTACTACGAGAGTGATTAGACCAAAATTCAAATGAACAGAACAAGCTGCAAGTAAAGTGAGAGCTCGCTAAAGTCGGGCTTCTCCTGTAACTCTGTAGCTGGTTGAGTTTCATTGTGTCAGTTTGGGGATAAATCAGGTCCGTGAGGTCGACAGGAATTAGTGCATGTATTGGAGTGAGGTGGAGACGACACAAATGGGTCGGTTGGTGGCGGGCAACACATTGCAAAAGTATTTTTTGTAGTTTGGAGGGACATGAAATTTGGCTGCTGGAATTGTATTTTCTCTGCATTGGCGGCGAAGAGTCTGCCTGTGGTTTTTGGCTGGATTCGGCGACTGAATTATTTGTGTATGTGACCAAATATGAATACATGAAATATGTGAATATATGAATGTACATTGAATTAGAGAGAATGTTGAATCAGTTTGGATGGGTAGTGTGAAGAAATAGAAAGCGCTGGAATGGGCCGGAGAAGCGGTGG
The DNA here is from genome assembly GCA_963988835.1 of Hexamita inflata. Lineage (NCBI taxonomy): Eukaryota > Fornicata > Diplomonadida > Hexamitidae > Hexamita > Hexamita inflata. The sequence goes on from CAXDID010001235.1 coordinate 508,161, forward strand.
GCTCTGCCACTCCAGCAGGCCGGAAAAGTGTGTGCGTGGAGTTTCAGCAGGGAAAGCGAGCTGGAGGCCTGGGCGTTTGGGAAAATGCCGGAAACGGGAAAGCTAAGGATGAGGTCGTTCGGGCCGGCGCGGGATTTTGTAATTTTTTTCTTCCTCCACGGTAGTACGGAAAGAGCCTCGCGGCGTTGAGCGCTCAGCCGGTGTAGCGTGTCTCGTTCGGGCCTGTAACATGCCGGTAGCCTCGGCATGTAGGCCTCGCCTTTGTGGGTCTCGGTCCCAGGCTGTCCCGTCGACTCTTCTTCGGTGATGGCGGGCGTGTGGTCAGGAAGTGCCTCGAACTTGCCCAGCCTGGAGGATAGCTGGCCGATATCGGGCCGGCGGCTTCAGCGCGGGGTTGTGGCGCCGTATCAGCGAGTTCTAGCGCGTTAGCCGCCCTGTGAGCGCGCGTCAGCAGGCAGCGAGCCGTTGGCGGTGTTAAATTAAATTAGCTGAATCATGAGGTGAAGTGGAAATATAAGAAAACCGCGTATTATCAAATATAGAGCAACTTAAAAAGCCAGCACACTTTAAATGGCCAAGACAAAATGTCGTCATACCACCATATGGCGTTGGTACACGAGTAGACATGAAGTAGGCAAGTAATTTAAAGCTCAAATAGTATCACACGCAAGCTCACAGGCTAGACAGAGCAGATAATACAGCACATCACTAAATAGCAACTCGACTCCAGACTCAGTGCCAGAGGCCAAGAGGACCCAGGCCAACTACAAACAAGCCAGACAGCACGTAGTTACATTTAACACGAGAACCTCAATACGCTAAGGAAACCGCAGAGTCGAGCCAACTCTGACTCCAACCAGAACAAGAGAACCTGTCCCACATCTTCATAGCGCCTGCGGCTTGCCAAATTTTCACCGATAAACACAGAAACCGAACAAGATCCGATACGGGAAGCCTCGAACCGATCTCATGATCAGCACTTGGTCAGCCCAGAACCCGCTGACAAGAACGCGCAATTCCAAGAACACGAAGGTTGACGACAGAAGCTACGGCAGCTGGATAAAGAACCGCTCAAGCTCCATGTACTCTGATCAAAAGAGGCGGCCAGAAGATTCTGATCAGGAACACTCAGCACGCGAGCTGAAGCTAGAGCGCTGAAAGGCTCGGCTAAACACAGCACTGAACGAGCCGAGAGCTTTAAACTGTCCCGAGTGAACCGGAGACAACTCATTGTTGAACAGCTTTCTGCACGACACCAGACCAACAGACCAAACCACATATGTAGGACATGAACACGACCAAAACAGACGCCGCCACTTTGGTCTCGCCTGCTATCACCAAGGTCGTTCAACAAGCAGGCAACCTCGCCCAGTGTTCTAGACTGAGGCCGTATCCTCGGCACAGGCTCGCGTCACGCTTAAAGCTGCATCGGCGAAGCCGAAACTCTGAAACCAAGACCGAAAACGGCTGGCCAAAATCGACTCAGAAGAGAGAGCCCAAGACGCCCAAAATGACCGAGAGTGGACACTCAACTGCGGAAAGCACCGGCGCTGAACTAACCAGCTCTTGAAAGCACGCAGCGTTCACGGTCAGCCTGCCTGTGGACGGGGCTGAGTTTTTTGGAAGAACCAAAATTCTCTTGAAGTCGCCCGACGAGCTGGAAGGACACAGACGAACTCAGTGACAATACAGTTCATTTATTTCTATATTATGGTCAGCTGCTATCTCATATTTTCATCGGTTTGGATCAGACATTTGCGAATTACTTCATGTAAAGAGGTGGGTTATAAAGTGACTTGCACAAATGAACACAAATACAGACTCAAATAAAATCAAAATTACACTAGCGTTTAGTGTGATTCCTAATCTACCTAGGTACCCTATCTGGTCGATGATATAAATTGTCAAAATCGTGCCAGCTTGCTGCTGATGAAATATAAAGCAAAATTAGTAGAGTTCACGATATAGAAATGATGTTATTAAAATTATAGTAATATTTCACCTCTTTCCAAATCCAAATCAATATTTGCAGACCAAATGTAGAAACGACAAATCCGAATTACTTCGACACAGTTATCTGGTCTAGTTCACTGATACGAGAACCAGACAGTGCATTTGAGCGAATTATAAAACCGCTCTCGCTTGTTAAAGTCACAAGTGTTGACTCAACTGACGCCCAATACTGGGTGGGCCGGTCTCACCTCGCTCTTTGTTGAATCCAGCCGCGCAGCGCTTCCAAATTTTAAGGTGTTCTGAATACGTTTGCGCTTAGTCAAAATTGTTTTAAATTCACTATTTTTTCTCTCAATTTACGGATTTGTCCAGAAAAGCTGTGTATACGCCAAATGCACTTATTAGAGCTACACGTTTACAGCCGATGTGCGAGTTTCCACAACCTAACGAAATGGAATTATTCCAATTCTGGACACAATTTAAAAGAGAGCAAGTCCGTTCAGCTTTATTGCTTTGGCACATAATGCATTCGTAAAACAACATCTGGATTTGGTATTCATTACAGATTCGAGAAACAAAATCGAATCTCAATCTCAATCTCTAAAAAACACGGCTGAACTGTTAGCAAGAAACCCATCTCTGTTTACTCCAACGTTGTTTACTGTAGCAGTAGACTTGGCTGCGAGTGAATTGTTTTTGAATTGATATTTAATTTAAGTAAATACGTCTCACAAATTTGGTTTCTGAGCATTTAATTCATATTTGCTCGAATTAGTGCTGTTTCTAGAAGAACTGGAAGTTTAGCTCAATAGCTGGCATCGATTGCAGTATGAAAGTGAATCTGCTCTTACATGATCTGGAGTGGTATTAATATCGTCAATATTGAAGAAATTAAATATAACTGCTAAATATTGGCAGATGGAATTTATAAACGAATCTTTGAAAATTTAATGATTTAATATGCACAGCGCTCAGCTGGCGGTCTGTTGGCAGTATAATTTAACTAATACACCTAGAATTATAACATTCATACATTTTATTAACATAACATATAAATCACTTTGCAATTAACCTGGTCTTCAGGTCAATATGCATCCACATACACTTTTTAAAGATTAATTCCATATGAGTCAGAAATTAATTCTAAGCTGCAATTATCATTGGATGAGCTTGGTTAGTCCCTGTAGTTGGCTAAACAGTAGACTTGAAAGTGTATTAAGTCAAGTCCAGGTAATTACAGGTGAGTAAACAAATCTAAACTGGTGTTTAAATGACTGTGTAATAGCGGCGCAGCCTCAACATTATTGGTTCAGACCGTCAAGGTGACTGGAATTAATGCCAATTTGTGCATTGGGTCTTCATCTGACTATTATGTCAGTGTTCTATGTTGGGTGCCAAATCTGAGTTCAAGTTGTTAAGGTGGATTTAACTAATTTCTGAGTTACTACGAGAGTGATTAGACCAAAATTCAAATGAACAGAACAAGCTGCAAGTAAAGTGAGAGGTAGGCAGACTCCAGTGCCAGAGGCCAAGAGGACCCAGGCCAACTACAAACAAGCCAGACAGCACGTAGTTACATTTAACACGAGAACCTCAATACGCTAAGGAAACCGCAGAGTCGAGCCAACTTCTGACTCCAACCAGAACAAGAGAACCTGTCCCACATCTTCATAGCGCCTGCGGCTTACAAATTTTCACCGATAAACACAGAAACCGAACAAGATCCGATACGGGAAGCCTCGAACCGATCTCATGATCAGCACTTGGTCAGCTCCAGAACCCGCTGACAAGAACGCGCGCAATTCCAAGAACACGAAGGCCAGGACGACAGAAGCTACGGCAGCTGGATAAAGAACCGCTCAAAGCTCCATGTACTCTGATCAAAAGAGGCGGCCAGAAGATTCTGATCAGAACACCTCAGCACGCGAGCTGAAGCTTAGAGCGCTGGAAAGGCTCGGCTAAACACAGCACTGGAACGAGCCGAGAGCTTTAAACTGTCCCGAGTGAACCGGAGACAACTCATTGTTGAACAGCTTGCACGACACCAGACCAACAGACCAAACCACATATGTAGGACATGAACACGACCAAAAACAGACGCCGCCACTTTGGTCTCGCCTGCTATCACCAAGGTCGTTCAACAAGCAAGGCAACCTCGCCCAGTGTTCTAGACTGAGGCCGTATCCTCGGCACAGGCTCGCGTCACGCTTAAAGCTGCATCGGCGAAGCCGACACTCTGAAACCAAGACCGAAAACGGCTGGCCAAAATCGACTCAGAAGAGAGAGCCCAAGACGTCCAAAATGACCGAGAGTGGACACTCAACTGCGGAAAGCACCGGCGCTGAACTAACCAGCTCTTGAAAGCACGCAGCGTTCACGGTCAGCCTGCCTGTGGACGGGGCTGAGTTTTTTGGAAGAACCAAAATTCTCTTGAAGTCGCCCGACGAGCTGGAAGGACACAGACGAACTCAGTGACAATACAGTTCATTTATTTCTATATTATGGTCAGCTGCTATCTCATATTTTCATCGGTTTGGATCAGACATTTGCGAATTACTTCATGTAAAGAGGTGGGTTATAAAGTGACTTGCACAAATGAACACAAATACAGACTCAAATAAAATCAAAATTACACTAGCGTTTAGTGTGATTCCTAATCTACCTAGGTACCCTATCTGGTCGATGATATAAATTGTCAAAATCGTGCCAGCTTGCTGCTGATGAAATATAAAGCAAAATTAGTAGAGTTCACGATATAGAAATGATGTTATTAAAATTATAGTAATATTTCACCTCTTTCCAAATCCAAATCAATATTTGCAGACCAAATGTAGAAACGACAAATCCGAATTACTTCGACACAGTTATCTGGTCTAGTTCACTGATACGAGAACCAGACAGTGCATTTGAGCGAATTATAAAACCGCTCTCGCTTGTTAAAGTCACAAGTGTTGACTCAACTGACGCCCAATACTGGGTGGGCCGGTCTCACCTCGCTCTTTGTTGAATCCAGCCGCGCAGCGCTTCCAAATTTTAAGGTGTTCTGAATACGTTTGCGCTTAGTCAAAATTGTTTTAAATTCACTATTTTTTCTCTCAATTTACGGATTTGTCCAGAAAAGCTGTGTATACGCCAAATGCACTTATTAGAGCTACACATTTACAGCCGATGTGCGAGTTTCCACAACCTAACGAAATGGAATTATTCCAATTCTGGACACAATTTAAAAGAGAGCAAGTCCGTTCAGCTTTATTGCTTTGGCACATAATGCATTCGTAAAACAACATCTGGATTTGGTATTGATTACAGATTCGAGAAACAAAATCGAATCTCAATCTCAATCTCTAAAAAACACGGCTGAACTGTTAGCAAGAAACCCATCTCTGTTTACTCCAACGTTGTTTACTGTAGCAGTAGACTTGGCTGCGAGTGAATTGTTTTTGAATTGATATTTAATTTAAGTAAATACGTCTCACAAATTTGGTTTCTGAGCATTTAATTCATATTTGCTCGAATTAGTGCTGTTTCTGGAAGAACTGGAAGTTTAGCTCAATAGCTGGCATCGATTGCAGTATGAAAGTGAATCTGCTCTTACATGATCTGGAGTGGTATTAATATCGTCAATATTGAAGAAATTAAATATAACTGCTAAATATTGGCAGATGGAATTTATAAACGAATCTTTGAAAATTTAATGATTTAATATGCACAGCGCTCAGCTGGCGGTCTGTTGGCAGTATAATTTAACTAATACACCTAGAATTATAACATTCATACATTTTATTAACATAACATATAAATCACTTTGCAATTAACCTGGTCTTCAGGTCAATATGCATCCACATACACTTTTTAAAGATTAATTCCATATGAGTCAGAAATTAATTCTAAGCTGCAATTATCATTGGATGAGCTTGGTTAGTCCCTGTAGTTGGCTAAACAGTAGACTTGAAAGTGTATTAAGTCAAGTCCAGGTAATTACAGGTGAGTAAACAAATCTAAACTGGTGTTTAAATGACTGTGTAATAGCGGCGCAGCCTCAACATTATTGGTTCAGACCGTCAAGGTGACTGGAATTAATGCCAATTTGTGCATTGGGTCTTCATCTGACTATTATGTCAGTGTTCTATGTTGGGTGCCAAATCTGAGTTCAAGTTGTTAAGGTGGATTTAACTAATTTCTGAGTTACTACGAGAGTGATTAGACCAAAATTCAAATGAACAGAACAAGCTGCAAGTAAAGTGAGAGCTCGCTAAAGTCGGGCTTCTCCTGTAACTCTGTAGCTGGTTGAGTTTCATTGTGTCGGTTTGGGGATAAATCAGGTCCGTGAGGTCGACAGGAATTAGTGCATGTATTGGAGTGAGTTGGAGACGACACAAATGGGTCGGTTGGTGGCGGGCAACACATTGCAAAAGTATTTTTTGTAGTTTGGAGGGACATGAAATTTGGCTGCTGGAATTGTATTTTCTCTGCATTGGCGGCGAAGAGTCTGCCTGTGGTTTTTGGCTGGATTCGGCGACTGAATTATTTGTGTATGTGACCAAATATGAATACATGAAATATGTGAATATATGAATGTACATTGAATTAGAGAGAATGTTGAATCAGTTTGGATGGGTAGTGTGAAGAAATAGAAAGCGCTGGAATGGGCCGGAGAAGCGGTGGGCTCTGCCACTCCAGCAGGCCGGAAAAGTGTGTGCGTGGAGTTTCAGCAGGGAAAGCGAGCTGGAGGCCTGGGCGTTTGGGAAAATGCCGGAAACGGGAAAGCTAAGGATGAGGTCGTTCGGGCCGGCGCGGGATTTTGTAATTTTTTTCTTCCTCCACGGTAGTACGGAAAGAGCCTCGCGGCGTTGAGCGCTCAGCCGGTGTAGCGTGTCTCGTTCGGGCCTGTAACATGCCGGTAGCCTCGGCATGTAGGCCTCGCCTTTGTGGGTCTCGGTCCAGGCTGTCCCGTCGACTCCTTCGGTGATGGGTAGGCGTGTAGGTCTGGAAGTGCTCGAACTTGCCCAGCTCGGAGGATAGCTGGCCGATATCGGGCCGGCGGCTTCAGCGCGGGTTTGTGGCGCCGTATCAGCGAGTTCTTAGCGCGTTAGCCGCCCTGTGAGCGCGCGTCAGCAGGCAGCGAGCCGTTAGCGGGTGTTTAAATTAAATCAGCTGAATCATGAGGTGAAGTGGAAATATAAGAAAACCGCGTATTATCAAATATAGAGCAACTTAAAAAGCCAGCACACTTTAAATGGCCAAGACAAATGTCGCATCCACCATATGGCGTTGGGCACACGAGTAGACATGAAGTAGGCAAGTAATTTAAAGCTCAAATAGTATCACACGCAAGCTCACAGGGGCTAGACAGAACAGATAATACAGCACATCACTAAATAGCAACTCGACTCCAGACTCCAGTGCCAGAATGGGGACCAGACCAACTACAGAGCAAACCCGGAGACAGCACGTAGTTACATTGTACGAGAACCTCAATACGCTAAAGGAAACCGCAGAGTGAAGGCCAACTTCTGACTCAGCAGAACAGAGAACCTGTCCACATCTTCATAGCGCCTGCGCGACTTTTACAAATTTTCACCGATAAGCACAGAAACCGGAGCAAGATCCGATACGGGAAGCCTCAGACCGATCTCACTTGATCCAGCACTTGGTCAGCTCCAGAACCCGCGGCAAGGAACGCGCAATTCAAGAACACAGAGGCCGGGACGATGAAACTACGGCAGCTGGATAAAGAACCAACTCAAAGCTCCATGTACTCCTGATCAAAGAGGCGGCCAGAAGATTCTGATCAGAACACCTCAGCACGCGAGCTGGGCTTAGAGGCGCTGGAAGGGGCTCGGCTAAACACAGCGCTGGAACGAGCCGAGAGCTTTAAACTGTCCCGAGTGAACCGGAGACAACTCATTGTTGAACAGCTTGCACGACACCAGACCAACAGACCAAACCACATATGTAGGACATGAACACGACCAAAACCAGACGCCGCCACTTTGGTCTCGCCTGCTATCACCAAGGTCGTTCAACAAGCAAGGCAACCTCGCCCAGTGTTCTAGACTGAGGCCGTATCCTCGGCACAGGCTCGCGTCACGCTTAAAGCTGCATCGGCGAAGCCGAAACTCTGAAACCAAGACCGAAAACGGCTGGCCAAAATCGACTCAGAAGAGAGAGCCCAAGACGTCCAAAATGACCGAGAGTGGACACTCAACTGCGGAAAGCACCGGCGCTGAACTAACCAGCTCTTGAAAGCACGCAGCGTTCACGGTCAGCCTGCCTGTGGACGGGGCTGAGTTTTTTGGAAGAACCAAAATTCTCTTGAAGTCGCCCGACGAGCTGGAAGGACACAGACGAACTCAGTGACAATACAGTTCATTTATTTCTATATTATGGTCAGCTGCTATCTCATATTTTCATCGGTTTGGATCAGACATTTGCGAATTACTTCATGTAAAGAGGTGGGTTATAAAGTGACTTGCACAAATGAACACAAATACAGACTCAAATAAAATCAAAATTACACTAGCGTTTAGTGTGATTCCTAATCTACCTAGGTACCCTATCTGGTCGATGATATAAATTGTCAAAATCGTGCCAGCTTGCTGCTGATGAAATATAAAGCAAAATTAGTAGAGTTCACGATATAGAAATGATGTTATTAAAATTATAGTAATATTTCACCTCTTTCCAAATCCAAATCAATATTTGCAGACCAAATGTAGAAACGACAAATCCGAATTACTTCGACACAGTTATCTGGTCTAGTTCACTGATACGAGAACCAGACAGTGCATTTGAGCGAATTATAAAACCGCTCTCGCTTGTTAAAGTCACAAGTGTTGACTCAACTGACGCCCAATACTGGGTGGGCCGGTCTCACCTCGCTCTTTGTTGAATCCAGCCGCGCAGCGCTTCCAAATTTTACGGTGTTCTGAATACGTTTGCGCTTAGTCAAAATTGTTTTAAATTCACTATTTTTTCTCTCAATTTACGGATTTGTCCAGAAAAGCTGTGTATACGCCAAATGCACTTATTAGAGCTACACGTTTACAGCCGATGTGCGAGTTTCCACAACCTAACGAAATGGAATTATTCCAATTCTGGACACAATTTAAAAGAGAGCAAGTCCGTTCAGCTTTATTGCTTTGGCACATAATGCATTCGTAAAACAACATCTGGATTTGGTATTGATTACAGATTCGAGAAACAAAATCGAATCTCAATCTCAATCTCTAAAAAACACGGCTGAACTGTTAGCAAGAAACCCATCTCTGTTTACTCCAACGTTGTTTACTGTAGCAGTAGACTTGGCTGCGAGTGAATTGTTTTTGAATTGATATTTAATTTAAGTAAATACGTCTCACAAATTTGGTTTCTGAGCATTTAATTCATATTTGCTCGAATTAGTGCTGTTTCTGGAAGAACTGGAAGTTTAGCTCAATAGCTGGCATCGATTGCAGTATGAAAGTGAATCTGCTCTTACATGATCTGGAGTGGTATTAATATCGTCAATATTGAAGAAATTAAATATAACTGCTAAATATTGGCAGATGGAATTTATAAACGAATCTTTGAAAATTTAATGATTTAATATGCACAGCGCTCAGCTGGCGGTCTGTTGGCAGTATAATTTAACTAATACACCTAGAATTATAACATTCATACATTTTATTAACATAACATATAAATCACTTTGCAATTAACCTGGTCTTCAGGTCAATATGCATCCACATACACTTTTTAAAGATTAATTCCATATGAGTCAGAAATTAATTCTAAGCTGCAATTATCATTGGATGAGCTTGGTTAGTCACTGTAGTTGGCTAAACAGTAGACTTGAAAGTGTATTAAGTCAAGTCCAGGTAATTACAGGTGAGTAAACAAATCTAAACTGGTGTTTAAATGACTGCGTAATAGCGGCGCAGCCTCAACATTATTGGTTCAGACCGTCAAGGTGACTGGAATTAATGCCAATTTGTGCATTGGGTCTTCACCTGACTATTATGTCAGTGTTCTATGTTGGGTGCCAAATCTGAGTTCAAGTTGTTAAGGTGGATTTAACTAATTTCTGAGTTACTACGAGAGTGATTAGACCAAAATTCAAATGAACAGAACAAGCTGCAAGTAAAGTGAGAGCTCGCTAAAGTCGGGCTTTTCCTGTAACTCTGTAGCTGGTTGAGTTTCATTGTGTCAGTTTGGGGATAAATCAGGTCCGTGAGGTCGACAGGAATTAGTGCATGTATTGGAGTGAGTTGGAGACGACACAAATGGGTCGGTTGGTGGCGGGCAACACATTGCAAAAGTATTTTTTGTAGGTTGGAGGGACATGAAATTTGGCTGCTGGAATTGTATTTTCTCTGCATTGGCGGCGAAGAGTCTGCCTGTGGTTTTTGGCTGGATTCGGCGACTGAATTATTTGTGTATGTGACCAAATATGAATACATGAAATATGTGAATATATGAATGTACATTGAATTAGAGAGAATGTTGAATCAGTTTGGATGGGTAGTGTGAAGAAATAGAAAGCGCTGGAATGGGCCGGAGAAGCGGTGGGCTCTGCCACTCCAGCAGGCCGGAAAAGTGTGTGCGTGGAGTTTCAGCAGGGAAAGCGGGCTGGAGGCCTGGGCGTTTGGGAAAATGCCGGAAACGGGAAAGCTAAGGATGAGGTCGTTCGGGCCGGCGCGGGATTTTGTAATTTTTTTCTTCCTCCACGGTAGTACGGAAAGAGCCTCGCGGCGTTGAGCGCTCAGCCGGTGTTGAAGCGTGTCTCGTCGGGCCTGTAACATCGGTAGCCTCGGCATGTAGGCCTCGCTCTTTGTGGGTCTCGGTCCAGGCTGTCCCGTCGACTCCTTCGGTGATGGGTAGGCGTGTAGGAAGTGTGCTCGAACTTGCCCAGCTCGGAGGATAGCTGGCCGATATCGGGCCGGCGGCTTCAGCGCGGGGTTGTGGCGCCGTATCAGCGAGTTCTTAGCGCGTTAGCCGCCCTGTGAGACGCGCGTCAGCAGGCAGCGAGCCGTTAGCGGGTGTTTAAATTAAATTAGCTGAATCATGAGGTGAAGTGGAAATAAGAAAACCGCGTATTATCAAATATAGAGCAACTTAAAAGCCAGCACACTTTAAATGGCCAAGACAAATGTCGCATCCACCATATGGCGTTGGGCACACGAGTAGACATGAAGTAGGCAAGTAATTTAAAGCTCAAATAGTATCACACGCAAGCTCACAGGGGCTAGACAGAACAGATAATACAGCACATCACTAAATAGCAACTCGACTCCAGACTCCAGTGCCAGAGGCCAAGAGGCCCAGGCCAACTACAAACAAGCCAGACAGCACGTAGTTACATTTAACACGAGAACCTCAATACGCTAAGGAAACCATGCAGAGTCGAGCCAACTTCTGACTCAACCAGAACAAGAGAACCTGTCCCATATCTTCATAGCGCCTGCGGCTTACAAATTTTCACCGATAAACACAGAAACCGAACAAGATCCGATGGGAAGCCTCGAACCGATCTCATGATCAGCACTCTGGTCAGCTCCAGAACCCGCTGACAAGAACGCGCGCAATCAAGAACACGAAGGCCAGGACGACAGAAGCTACGGCAGCTGGATAAAGAACCGCTCAAAGCTCCATGTACTCTGATCAAAAGAGGCGGCCAGAAGATTCTGATCAGAACACCTCAGCAACGCGAGCTGAAGCTTAGAGCGCTGGAAAGGCTCGGCTAAACACAGCACTGGAACGAGCTGAGAGCTTTAAACTGTCCCGAGGAACGGAGACAACTCATTGTTGAACAGCTTGCACGACACCAGACCAACAGACCAAACCATATGTAGGACATGAACACGACCAAAACAGACGCCGCCACTTTGGTCTCGCCTGCTATCACCAAGGTCGTTCAACAAGCAAGGCTCCTCGCCCAGTGTTCTAGACTGAGGCCGTATCCTCGGCACAGGCTCGCGTCACGCTTAAAGCTGCGAAGCCGAAATCTGAAACCAAGACCGAAACGGCTGGCCAAAATCGACTCAAAGAGAGAGCCCAAGACGTCCAAAATGACCGAGAGTGGACACTCAACTGCGTGAAAGCACCGGCGCTGAACTAACCAGCTCTGAAAGCACGCAGCGTTCACGGTCAGCCTGCCTGTGGAGGCTGAGTTTTTTTGGAAGAACCAAAATTCTCTTGAAGTCGCCCGACGAGCTGAAGGACACAGACGAACTCAGTGACAATACAGTTCATTTATTTCTATATTATGGTCAGCTGCTATCTCATATTTTCATCGGTTTGGATCAGACATTTGCGAATTACTTCATGTAAAGAGGTGGGTTATAAAGTGACTTGCACAAATGAACACAAATACAGACTCAAATAAAATCAAAATTACACTAGCGTTTAGTGTGATTCCTAATCTACCTAGGTACCCTATCTGGTCGATGATATAAATTGTCAAAATCGTGCCAGCTTGCTGCTGATGAAATATAAAGCAAAATTAGTAGAGTTCACGATATAGAAATGATGTTATTAAAATTATAGTAATATTTCACCTCTTTCCAAATCCAAATCAATATTTGCAGACCAAATGTAGAAACGACAAACTGAATTATTTCGACACAGTGTTGTCTGGTCTAGTTCACTGATACGAGAACCAGACAGCGCATTTGAGCGAATTATAAACCGCTCTCGCTTGTTAAAGTCACAAGTGTTGACTCAACTGACGCCCAATACGGTGGGCCGGTCTCACCTCGCTCTTTGTTGAACGAGCCGCGCAGCGCTTTCCAAATTTAAGGTGTTCTGAATGTTTGCGCTTAGTCAAAATTGTTTTAAATTCACTATTTTTTCTCTCAATTTACGGATTTGTCCAGAAAAGCTGTGTATACGCCAAATGCACTTATTAGAGCTACACGTTTACAGCCGATGTGCGAGTTTCCACAACCTAACGAAATGGAATTATTCCAATTCTGGACAATTTAAAAGAGAGCAAGTCCGTTCAGCTTTATTGCTTTTGGCACATATAATGCATTCGTAAAAAACAACATCTGATTTGGTATTGATTACAGATTCGAGAAACAAAATCGAATCTCAATCTCAATCTCTAAAAACACGGCTGAACTGTTAGCAAGAAACCCATCTCTGTTTACATCAACGTTGTTTACTGTAGCAGTAGACTTGGCTGCGAGTGAATTGTTTTGAATTGATATTTAATTTGGTAAATACGTCTCACAAATTTGGTTTCTGAGCATTTAATTCATATTTGCTCAATTAGTGCTGTTTCTAGAAGAACTGGAAGTTTAGCTCAATAGCTGGCATCGATTGCAGTATGAAAGTGAATCTGCTCTTACATGATCTGGAGTGGTATATATCGTCAATATTGAAGAAATTAAATATAACTGCTAAATATTGGCAGATAAATTTATAAACGAATCTTTTGAAAATTTAATGATTTAATATGCACAGCGCTCGCTGGCGGTCTGTTGGCAGTATACTTAACTAATACACCTAGAATTATAACATTCATACATTTTATTAACATAACATATAAATCACTTTGCAATTAACCTGGTCTTCAGGTCAATATGCATCCACATACACTTTTTAAAGATTAATTCCATATGAGTCAGAAATTAATTCTAAGCTGCAATTATCATTGGATGAGCTTGGTTAGTCCCTCAGTAGTTGGCTAAACAGTAGACTTGAAAGTGTATTAAGTCAAGTCCAGGTAATTACAGGTGAGTAAACAAATCTAAACTGGTGTTTAAATGACTGTGTAATAGCGGCGCAGCCTCAACATTATTGGTTCAGACCGTCAAGGTGATCGGAATTAATGCCGAATTTGTGCATTGGGTCTTCATCTGACTATTATGTCAGTGTTCTATGTTGGGTGCCAAATCTGAGTTCAAGTTGTTAAGGTGGATTTAACTAATTCTGAGTTACTACGAGAGTGATTAGACCAAAATTCAAATGAACAGAACAAGCTGCAAGTAAAGTGAGAGCTCTAAAGTCGGGCTTCTCCTGTAACTCTGTAGCTGGTTGAGTTTCATTGTGTCAGTTTGGGGATAAATCAGGTCCGTGAGGTCGACAGGAATTAGTGCATGTATTGGAGTGAGTTGGAGACGACAATAAATGGGTCGGTTGGTGGCAGCAACACATTGCAAAAGTATTTTTGTAGTTTGAGGACATGGTAGCTGCTGGAATTGTATTTTCTCTGCATTGGCGGCGAAGAGTCTGCCTGTGGTTTTTGGCTGGATTCGGCGACTGAATTATTTGTGTATGTGACCAAATATGAATACATGAAATATGTGAATATATGAATGTACATTGAATTAGAGAGAATGTTGAATCAGTTTGATGGGTAGTGAAGAAATAGAAAGCGCTGGAATGGGCCGGAGAAGGTGGGCTCTGCCACTCCAGCAGGCCGGAAAAGTGTGTGCGTGAGTTTCAGCAGGGAAAGCGAGCTGGAGGCCGCGTTTGGGAAAATGCCGGAAACGGAAAGCTAAGGATGAGGTCGTTGGGCCGGCGCGGGATTTTGTAATTTTTTCTTCCTCCACGGTAGTACGGAAAGAGCTCTCGCGGCGTTGAGCGCTCAGCCGGTGTAGCGTGTCTCGTTCGGGCCTGTAACATGCCGGTAGCCTCGGCATGTAGGTCTCACCCCTTTGTGGGTCTCGGTCCAGGCTGTCCCGTCGACTCTTCTTCGGTGATGGCGGGCGTGTGGTCAGGAAGTGCCTCGAACTTGCCCAGCCTGGAGGATAGCTGGCCGATATCGGGCCGGCGGCTTCAGCGCGGGGTTGTGGCGCCGTATCAGCGAGTTCTAGCGCGTTAGCCGCCCTGTGAGCGCGCGTCAGCAGGCAGCGAGCCGTTGGCGGTGTTAAATTAAATTAGCTGAATCATGAGGTGAAGTGGAAATATAAGAAAACCGCGTATTATCAAATATAGAGCAACTTAAAAAGCCAGCACACTTTAAATGGCCAAGACAAAATGTCGTCATACCACCATATGGCGTTGGTACACGAGTAGACATGAAGTAGGCAAGTAATTTAAAGCTCAAATAGTATCACACGCAAGCTCACAGGCTAGACAGAGCAGATAATACAGCACATCACTAAATAGCAACTCGACTCCAGACTCAGTGCCAGAGGCCAAGAGGACCCAGGCCAACTACAAACAAGCCAGACAGCACGTAGTTACATTTAACACGAGAACCTCAATACGCTAAGGAAACCGCAGAGTCGAGCCAACTCTGACTCCAACCAGAACAAGAGAACCTGTCCCACATCTTCATAGCGCCTGCGGCTTACAAATTTTCACCGATAAACACAGAAACCGAACAAGAACCGATACGGGAAGCCTCGAACCGATCTCATGATCAGCACTTGGTCAGCACCAGAACCCGCTGACAAGAACGCGCGCAATTCCAAGAACACGAAGGCCAGGACGACAGAAGCTACGGCAGCTGGATAAAGAACCGCTCAAAGCTCCATGTACTCTGATCAAAAGAGGCGGCCAGAAGATTCTGATCAGAACACCTCAGCACGCGAGCTGAAGCTTAGAGCGCTGGAAAGGCTCGGCTAAACACAGCACTGGAACGAGCCGAGAGCTTTAAACTGTCCCGAGTGAACCGGAGACAACTCATTGTTGAACAGCTTGCACGACACCAGACCAACAGACCAAACCACATATGTAGGACATGAACACGACCAAAACCAGACGCCGCCACTTTGGTCTCGCCTGCTATCACCAAGGTCGTTCAACAAGCAAGGCAACCTCGCCCAGTGTTCTAGACTGAGGCCGTATCCTCGGCACAGGCTCGCGTCACGCTTAAAGCTGCATCGGCGAAGCCGAAACTCTGAAACCAAGACCGAAAACGGCTGGCCAAAATCGACTCAGAAGAGAGAGCCCAAGACGTCCAAAATGACCGAGAGTGGACACTCAACTGCGGAAAGCACCGGCGCTGAACTAACCAGCTCTTGAAAGCACGCAGCGTTCACGGTCAGCCTGCCTGTGGACGGGGCTGAGTTTTTTGGAAGAACCAAAATTCTCTTGAAGTCGCCCGACGAGCTGGAAGGACACAGACGAACTCAGTGACAATACAGTTCATTTATTTCTATATTATGGTCAGCTGCTATCTCATATTTTCATCGGTTTGGATCAGACATTTGCGAATTACTTCATGTAAAGAGGTGGGTTATAAAGTGACTTGCACAAATGAACACAAATACAGACTCAAATAAAATCAAAATTACACTAGCGTTTAGTGTGATTCCTAATCTACCTAGGTACCCTATCTGGTCGATGATATAAATTGTCAAAATCGTGCCAGCTTGCTGCTGATGAAATATAAAGCAAAATTAGTAGAGTTCACGATATAGAAATGATGTTATTAAAATTATAGTAATATTTCACCTCTTTCCAAATCCAAATCAATATTTGCAGACCAAATGTAGAAACGACAAATCCGAATTACTTCGACACAGTTATCTGGTCTAGTTCACTGATACGAGAACCAAGACAGCGCATTTGAGCGAATTATAAACCGCTCTCGCTTGTTAAAGTCACAAGTGTTGACTCAACTGACGCCCAATACGGTGGGCCGGTCTCACCTCGCTCTTTGTTGAACGAGCCGCGCAGCGCTTTCCAAATTTAAGGTGTTCTGAATGTTTGCGCTTAGTCAAAATTGTTTTAAATTCACTATTTTTTCTCTCAATTTACGGATTTGTCCAGAAAAGCTGTGTATACGCCAAATGCACTTATTAGAGCTACACGTTTACAGCCGATGTGCGAGTTTCCACAACCTAACGAAATGGAATTATTCCAATTCTGGACAATTTAAAAGAGAGCAAGTCCGTTCAGCTTTATTGCTTTTGGCACATATAATGCATTCGTAAAAAACAACATCTGATTTGGTATTGATTACAGATTCGAGAAACAAAATCGAATCTCAATCTCAATCTCTAAAAACACGGCTGAACTGTTAGCAAGAAACCCATCTCTGTTTACATCAACGTTGTTTACTGTAGCAGTAGACTTGGCTGCGAGTGAATTGTTTTGAATTGATATTTAATTTGGTAAATACGTCTCACAAATTTGGTTTCTGAGCATTTAATTCATATTTGCTCAATTAGTGCTGTTTCTAGAAGAACTGGAAGTTTAGCTCAATAGCTGGCATCGATTGCAGTATGAAAGTGAATCTGCTCTTACATGATCTGGAGTGGTATTAATATCGTCAATATTGATGAAATTAAATATAACTGCTAAATATTGGCAGATGGAATTTATAAACGAATCTTTGAAAATTTAATGATTTAATATGCACAGCGCTCAGCTGGCGGTCTGTTGGCAGTATAATTTAACTAATACACCTAGAATTATAACATTCATACATTTTATTAACATAACATATAAATCACTTTGCAATTAACCTGGTCTTCAGGTCAATATGCATCCACATACACTTTTTAAAGATTAATTCCATATGAGTCAGAAATTAATTCTAAGCTGCAATTATCATTGGATGAGCTTGGTTAGTCCCTGTAGTTGGCTAAACAGTAGACTTGAAAGTGTATTAAGTCAAGTCCAGGTAATTACAGGTGAGTAAACAAATCTAAACTGGTGTTTAAATGACTGTGTAATAGCGGCGCAGCCTCAACATTATTGGTTCAGACCGTCAAGGTGACTGGAATTAATGCCAATTTGTGCATTGTGTCTTCATCTGACTATTATGTCAGTGTTCTATGTTGGGTGCCAAATCTGAGTTCAAGTTGTTAAGGTGGATTTAACTAATTTCTGAGTTACTACGAGAGTGATTAGACCAAAATTCAAATGAACAGAACAAGCTGCAAGTAAAGTGAGAGCTCGCTAAAGTCGGGCTTCTCCTGTAACTCTGTAGCTGGTTGAGTTTCATTGTGTCAGTTTGGGGATAAATCAGGTCCGTGAGGTCGACAGGAATTAGTGCATGTATTGGAGTGAGTTGGAGACGACACAAATGGGTCGGTTGGTGGCGGGCAACACATTGCAAAAGCATTTTTTGTAGTTTGGAGGGACATGAAATTTGGCTGCTGGAATTGTATTTTCTCTGCATTGGCGGCGAAGAGTCTGCCTGTGGTTTTTGGCTGGATTCGGCGACTGAATTATTTGTGTATGTGACCAAATATGAATACATGAAATATGTGAATATATGAATGTACATTGAATTAGAGAGAATGTTGAATCAGTTTGGATGGGTAGTGTGAAGAAATAGAAAGCGCTGGAATGGGCCGGAGAAGCGGTGGGCTCTGCCACTCCAGCAGGCCGGAAAAGGGTGTGCGTGGAGTTTCAGCAGGGAAAGCGAGCTGGAGGCCTGGGCGTTTGGGAAAATGCCGGAAACGGGAAAGCTAAGGATGAGGTCGTTCGGGCCGGCGCGGGATTTTGTAATTTTTTTCTTCCTCCACGGTAGTACGGAAAGAGCCTCGCGGCGTTGAGCGCTCAGCCGGTGTAGCGTGTCTCGTTCGGGCCTGTAACATGCCGGTAGCCTCGGCATGTAGGCCTCGCCTTTGTGGGTCTCGGTCCAGGCTGTCCCGTCGACTCCTTCGGTGATGGGTGGGCGTGTAGGTCTGGAAGTGCTCGAACTTGCCCAGCTCGGAGGATAGCTGGCCGATATCGGGCCGGCGGCTTCAGCGCGGGGTTGTGGCGCCGTATCAGCGAGTTCTTAGCGCGTTAGCCGCCCTGTGAGCGCGCGTCAGCAGGCAGCGAGCCGTTAGCGGGTGTTTAAATTAAATTAGCTGAATCATGAGGTGAAGTGGAAATATAAGAAAACCGCGTATTATCAAATATAGAGCAACTTAAAAAGCCAGCACACTTTAAATGGCCAAGACAAATGTCGCATCCACCATATGGCGTTGGGCACACGAGTAGACATGAAGTAGGCAAGTAATTTAAAGCTCAAATAGTATCACACGCAAGCTCACAGGGGCTAGACAGAACAGATAATACAGCACAACACTAAATAGCAACTCGACTCCAGACTCCAGTGCCAGAGGCCAAGAGGACCCAGGCCAACTACAAACAAGCCAGACAGCACGTAGGTACATTTAACACGAGAACCTCAATACGCTAAGGAAACCGCAGAGTCGAGCCAACTTCTGACTCCAACCAGAACAAGAGAACCTGTCCCACATCTTCATAGCGCCTGCGGCTTACAAATTTTCACCGATAAACACAGAAACCGAACAAGATCCGATACGGGAAGCCTCGAACCGATCTCATGATCAGCACTTGGTCAGCTCCAGAACCCGCTGACAAGAACGCGCGCAATTCCAAGAACACGAAGGCCAGGACGACAGAAGCTACGGCAGCTGGATAAAGAACCGCTCAAAGCTCCATGTACTCTGATCAAAAGAGGCGGCCAGAAGATTCTGATCAGAACACCTCAGCACGCGAGCTGAAGCTTAGAGCGCTGGAAAGGCTCGGCTAAACACAGCACTGGAACGAGCCGAGAGCTTTAAACTGTCCCGAGTGAACCGGAGACAACTCATTGTTGAACAGCTTGCACGACACCAGACCAACAGACCAAACCACATATGTAGGACATGAACACGACCAAAAACAGGCGCCGCCACTTTGGTCTCGCCTGCTATCACCAAGGTCGTTCAACAAGCAAGGCAACCTCGCCCAGTGTTCTAGACTGAGGCCGTATCCTCGGCACAGGCTCGCGTCACGCTTAAAGCTGCATCGGCGAAGCCGAAACTCTGAAACCAAGACCGAAAACGGCTGGCCAAAATCGACGCAGAAGAGAGAGCCCAAGACGTCCAAAATGACCGAGAGTGGACACTCAACTGCGGAAAGCACCGGCGCTGAACTAACCAGCTCTTGAAAGCACGCAGCGTTCACGGTCAGCCTGCCTGTGGACGGGGCTGAGTTTTTTGGAAGAACCAAAATTCTCTTGAAGTCGCCCGACGAGCTGGAAGGACACAGACGAACTCAGTGACAATACAGTTCATTTATTTCTATATTATGGTCAGCTGCTATCTCATATTTTCATCGGTTTGGATCAGACATTTGCGAATTACTTCATGTAAAGAGGTGGGTTATAAAGTGACTTGCACAAATGAACACAAATACAGACTCAAATAAAATCAAAATTACACTAGCGTTTAGTGTGATTCCTAATCTACCTAGGTACCCTATCTGGTCGATGATATAAATTGTCAAAATCGTGCCAGCTTGCTGCTGATGAAATATAAAGCAAAATTAGTAGAGTTCACGATATAGAAATGATGTTATTAAAATTATAGTAATATTTCACCTCTTTCCAAATCCAAATCAATATTTGCAGACCAAATGTAGAAACGACAAATCCGAATTACTTCGACACAGTTATCTGGTCTAGTTCACTGATACGAGAACCAGACAGTGCATTTGAGCGAATTATAAAACCGCTCTCGCTTGTTAAAGTCACAAGTGTTGACTCAACTGACGCCCAATACTGGGTGGGCCGGTCTCACCTCGCTCTTTGTTGAATCCAGCCGCGCAGCGCTTCCAAATTTTAAGGCGTTCTGAATACGTTTGCGCTTAGTCAAAATTGTTTTAAATTCACTATTTTTTCTCTCAATTTACGGATTTGTCCAGAAAAGCTGTGTATACGCCAAATGCACTTATTAGAGCTACACATTTACAGCCGATGTGCGAGTTTCCACAACCTAACGAAATGGAATTATTCCAATTCTGGACACAATTTAAAAGAGAGCAAGTCCGTTCAGCTTTATTGCTTTGGCACATAATGCATTCGTAAAACAACATCTGGATTTGGTATTGATTACAGATTCGAGAAACAAAATCGAATCTCAATCTCAATCTCTAAAAAACACGGCTGAACTGTTAGCAAGAAACCCATCTCTGTTTACTCCAACGTTGTTTACTGTAGCAGTAGACTTGGCTGCGAGTGAATTGTTTTTGAATTGATATTTAATTTAAGTAAATACGTCTCACAAATTTGGTTTCTGAGCATTTAATTCATATTTGCTCGAATTAGTGCTGTTTCTGGAAGAACTGGAAGTTTAGCTCAATAGCTGGCATCGATTGCAGTATGAAAGTGAATCTGCTCTTACATGATCTGGAGTGGTATTAATATCGTCAATATTGAAGAAATTAAATATAACTGCTAAATATTGGCAGATGGAATTTATAAACGAATCTTTGAAAATTTAATGATTTAATATGCACAGCGCTCAGCTGGCGGTCTGTTGGCAGTATAATTTAACTAATACACCTAGAATTATAACATTCATACATTTTATTAACATAACATATAAATCACTTTGCAATTAACCTGGTCTTCAGGTCAATATGCATCCACATACACTTTTTAAAGATTAATTCCATATGAGTCAGAAATTAATTCTAAGCTGCAATTATCATTGGATGAGCTTGGTTAGTCCCTGTAGTTGGCTAAACAGTAGACTTGAAAGTGTATTAAGTCAAGTCCAGGTAATTACAGGTGAGTAAACAAATCTAAACTGGTGTTTAAATGACTGTGTAATAGCGGCGCAGCCTCAACATTATTGGTTCAGACCGTCAAGGTGACTGGAATTAATGCCAATTTGTGCATTGGGTCTTCATCTGACTATTATGTCAGTGTTCTATGTTGGGTGCCAAATCTGAGTTCAAGTTGTTAAGGTGGATTTAACTAATTTCTGAGTTACTACGAGAGGTGATTAGACCAAAATTCAAATGAACAGAACAAGCTGCAAGTAAAGTGAGAGCTCTAAAGTCGGGCTTCTCCTGTAACTCTGTAGCTGGTTGAGTTTCATTGTGTCAGTTTGGGGATAAATCAGGTCCGTGAGGTCGACAGGAATTAGTGCATGTATTGGAGTGAGTTGGAGACGACAATAAATGGGTCGGTTGGTGGCAGCAACACATTGCAAAAGTATTTTTGTAGTTTGAGGACATGGTAGCTGCTGGAATTGTATTTTCTCTGCATTGGCGGCGAAGAGTCTGCCTGTGGTTTTTGGCTGGATTCGGCGACTGAATTATTTGTGTATGTGACCAAATATGAATACATGAAATATGTGAATATATGAATGTACATTGAATTAGAGAGAATGTTGAATCAGTTTGATGGGTAGTGAAGAAATAGAAAGCGCTGGAATGGGCCGGAGAAGGTGGGCTCTGCCACTCCAGCAGGCCGGAAAAGTGTGTGCGTGAGTTTCAGCAGGGAAAGCGAGCTGGAGGCCGCGTTTGGGAAAATGCCGGAAACGGAAAGCTAAGGATGAGGTCGTTGGGCCGGCGCGGGATTTTGTAATTTTTTCTTCCTCCACGGTAGTACGGAAAGAGCTCTCGCGGCGTTGAGCGCTCAGCCGGTGTAGCGTGTCTCGTTCGGGCCTGTAACATGCCGGTAGCCTCGGCATGTAGGTCTCACCTTTGTGGGTCTCGGTCCAGGCTGTCCCGTCGACTCTTCTTCGGTGATGGCGGGCGTGTGGTCAGGAAGTGCCTCGAACTTGCCCAGCCTGGAGGATAGCTGGCCGATATCGGGCCGGCGGCTTCAGCGCGGGGTTGTGGCGCCGTATCAGCGAGTTCTAGCGCGTTAGCCGCCCTGTGAGCGCGCGTCAGCAGGCAGCGAGCCGTTGGCGGTGTTAAATTAAATTAGCTGAATCATGAGGTGAAGTGGAAATATAAGAAAACCGCGTATTATCAAATATAGAGCAACTTAAAAAGCCAGCACACTTTAAATGGCCAAGACAAAATGTCGTCATACCACCATATGGCGTTGGTACACGAGTAGACATGAAGTAGGCAAGTAATTTAAAGCTCAAATAGTATCACACGCAAGCTCACAGGCTAGACAGAGCAGATAATACAGCACATCACTAAATAGCAACTCGACTCCAGACTCAGTGCCAGAGGCCAAGAGGACCCAGGCCAACTACAAACAAGCCAGACAGCACGTAGTTACATTTAACACGAGAACCTCAATACGCTAAGGAAACCGCAGAGTCGAGCCAACTCTGACTCCAACCAGAACAAGAGAACCTGTCCCACATCTTCATAGCGCCTGCGGCTTGCCAAATTTTCACCGATAAACACAGAAACCGAACAAGATCCGATACGGGAAGCCTCGAACCGATCTCATGATCAGCACTTGGTCAGCCCAGAACCCGCTGACAAGAACGCGCAATTCCAAGAACACGAAGGTTGACGACAGAAGCTACGGCAGCTGGATAAAGAACCGCTCAAGCTCCATGTACTCTGATCAAAAGAGGCGGCCAGAAGATTCTGATCAGGAACACTCAGCACGCGAGCTGAAGCTAGAGCGCTGAAAGGCTCGGCTAAACACAGCACTGAACGAGCCGAGAGCTTTAAACTGTCCCGAGTGAACCGGAGACAACTCATTGTTGAACAGCTTTCTGCACGACACCAGACCAACAGACCAAACCACATATGTAGGACATGAACACGACCAAAACAGACGCCGCCACTTTGGTCTCGCCTGCTATCACCAAGGTCGTTCAACAAGCAGGCAACCTCGCCCAGTGTTCTAGACTGAGGCCGTATCCTCGGCACAGGCTCGCGTCACGCTTAAAGCTGCATCGGCGAAGCCGAAACTCTGAAACCAGAGACCGAAACGGCTGGCCAAAATCGACTCAGTAGAGAGCCCAAGACGTCCAAAAACCGAGAGTGGACACTCAACTGCGGAAAGCACCGGCGCTGAACTAACCAGCTCTTGAAAGCACGCAGCGTTCACGGTCAGCCTGCCTGTGGACGGGGCTGAGTTTTTTGGAAGAACCAAAATTCTCTTGAAGTCGCCCGACGAGCTGGAAGGACACAGACGAACTCAGTGACAATACAGTTCATTTATTTCTATATTATGGTCAGCTGCTATCTCATATTTTCATCGGTTTGGATCAGACATTTGCGAATTACTTCATGTAAAGAGGTGGGTTATAAAGTGACTTGCACAAATGAACACAAATACAGACTCAAATAAAATCAAAATTACACTAGCGTTTAGTGTGATTCCTAATCTACCTAGGTACCCTATCTGGTCGATGATATAAATTGTCAAAATCGTGCCAGCTTGCTGCTGATGAAATATAAAGCAAAATTAGTAGAGTTCACGATATAGAAATGATGTTATTAAAATTATAGTAATATTTCACCTCTTTCCAAATCCAAATCAATATTTGCAGACCAAATGTAGAAACGACAAATCCGAATTACTTCGACACAGTTATCTGGTCTAGTTCACTGATACGAGAACCAGACAGTGCATTTGAGCGAATTATAAAACCGCTCTCGCTTGTTAAAGTCACAAGTGTTGACTCAACTGACGCCCAATACTGGGTGGGCCGGTCTCACCTCGCTCTTTGTTGAATCCAGCCGCGCAGCGCTTCCAAATTTTAAGGTGTTCTGAATACGTTTGCGCTTAGTCAAAATTGTTTTAAATTCACTATTTTTTCTCTCAATTTACGGATTTGTCCAGAAAAGCTGTGTATACGCCAAATGCACTTATTAGAGCTACACGTTTACAGCCGATGTGCGAGTTTCCACAACCTAACGAAATGGAATTATTCCAATTCTGGACACAATTTAAAAGAGAGCAAGTCCGTTCAGCTTTATTGCTTTGGCACATAATGCATTCGTAAAACAACATCTGGATTTGGTATTGATTACAGATTCGAGAAACAAAATCGAATCTCAATCTCAATCTCTAAAAAACACGGCTGAACTGTTAGCAAGAAACCCATCTCTGTTTACTCCAACGTTGTTTACTGTAGCAGTAGACTTGGCTGCGAGTGAATTGTTTTTGAATTGATATTTAATTTAAGTAAATACGTCTCACAAATTTGGTTTCTGAGCATTTAATTCATATTTGCTCGAATTAGTGCTGTTTCTAGAAGAACTGGAAGTTTAGCTCAATAGCTGGCATCGATTGCAGTATGAAAGTGAATCTGCTCTTACATGATCTGGAGTGGTATTAATATCGTCAATATTGAAGAAATTAAATATAACTGCTAAATATTGGCAGATGGAATTTATAAACGAATCTTTGAAAATTTAATGATTTAATATGCACAGCGCTCAGCTGGCGGTCTGTTGGCAGTATAATTTAACTAATACACCTAGAATTATAACATTCATACATTTTATTAACATAACATATAAATCACTTTGCAATTAACCTGGACTTCAGGTCAATATGCATCCACATACACTTTTTAAAGATTAATTCCATATGAGTCAGAAATTAATTCTAAGCTGCAATTATCATTGGATGAGCTTGGTTAGTCCCTGTAGTTGGCTAAACAGTAGACTTGAAAGTGTATTAAGTCAAGTCCAGGTAATTACAGGTGAGTAAACAAATCTAAACTGGTGTTTAAATGACTGTGTAATAGCGGCGCAGCCTCAACATTATTGGTTCAGACCGTCAAGGTGACTGGAATTAATGCCAATTTGTGCATTGGGTCTTCATCTGACTATTATGTCAGTGTTCTATGTTGGGTGCCAAATCTGAGTTCAAGTTGTTAAGGTGGATTTAACTAATTTCTGAGTTACTACGAGAGTGATTAGACCAAAATTCAAATGAACAGAACAAGCTGCAAGTAAAGTGAGAGCTCGCTAAAGTCGGGCTTCTCCTGTAACTCTGTAGCTGGTTGAGTTTCATTGTGTCGGTTTGGGGATAAATCAGGTCCGTGAGGTCGACAGGAATTAGTGCATGTATTGGAGTGAGTTGGAGACGACACAAATGGGTCGGTTGGTGGCGGGCAACACATTGCAAAAGTATTTTTTGTAGTTTGGAGGGACATGAAATTTGGCTGCTGGAATTGTATTTTCTCTGCATTGGCGGCGAAGAGTCTGCCTGTGGTTTTTGGCTGGATTCGGCGACTGAATTATTTGTGTATGTGACCAAATATGAATACATGAAATATGTGAATATATGAATGTACATTGAATTAGAGAGAATGTTGAATCAGTTTGGATGGGTAGTGTGAAGAAATAGAAAGCGCTGGAATGGGCCGGAGAAGCGGTGGGCTCTGCCACTCCAGCAGGCCGGAAAAGTGTGTGCGTGGAGTTTCAGCAGGGAAAGCGAGCTGGAGGCCTGGGCGTTTGGGAAAATGCCGGAAACGGGAAAGCTAAGGATGAGGTCGTTCGGGCCGGCGCGGGATTTTGTAATTTTTTTCTTCCTCCACGGTAGTACGGAAAGAGCCTCGCGGCGTTGAGCGCTCAGCCGGTGTAGCGTGTCTCGTTCGGGCCTGTAACATGCCGGTAGCCTCGGCATGTAGGCCTCGCCTTTGTGGGGCTCGGTCCAGGCTGTCCCGTCGACTCCTTCGGTGATGGGTAGGCGTGTAGGTCTGGAAGTGCTCGAACTTGCCCAGCTCGGAGGATAGCTGGCCGATATCGGGCCGGCGGCTTCAGCGCGGGGTTGTGGCGCCGTATCAGCGAGTTCTTAGCGCGTTAGCCGCCCTGTGAGCGCGCGTCAGCAGGCAGCGAGCCGTTAGCGGGTGTTTAAATTAAATTAGCTGAATCATGAGGTGAAGTGGAAATATAAGAAAACCGCGTATTATCAAATATAGAGCAACTTAAAAAGCCAGCACACTTTAAATGGCCAAGACAAATGTCGCATCCACCATATGGCGTTGGGCACACGAGTAGACATGAAGTAGGCAAGTAATTTAAAGCTCAAATAGTATCACACGCAAGCTCACAGGGGCTAGACAGAACAGATAATACAGCACATCACTAAATAGCAACTCGACTCCAGACTCCAGTGCCAGAGGCCAAGAGGACCCAGGCCAACTACAAACAAGCCAGACAGCACGTAGTTACATTTAACACGAGAACCTCAATACGCTAAGGAAACCGCAGAGTCGAGCCAACTTCTGACTCCAACCAGAACAAGAGAACCTGTCCCACATCTTCATAGCGCCTGCGGCTTACAAATTTTCACCGATAAACACAGAAACCGAACAAGATCCGATACGGGAAGCCTCGAACCGATCTCATGATCAGCACTTGGTCAGCTCCAGAACCCGCTGACAAGAACGCGCGCAATTCCAAGAACACGAAGGCCAGGACGACAGAAGCTACGGCAGCTGGATAAAGAACCGCTCAAAGCTCCATGTACTCTGATCAAAAGAGGCGGCCAGAAGATTCTGATCAGAACACCTCAGCACGCGAGCTGAAGCTTAGAGCGCTGGAAAGGCTCGGCTAAACACAGCACTGGAACGAGCCGAGAGCTTTAAACTGTCCCGAGTGAACCGGAGACAACTCATTGTTGAACAGCTTGCACGACACCAGACCAACAGACCAAACCACATATGCAGGACATGAACACGACCAAAAACAGACGCCGCCACTTTGGTCTCGCCTGCTATCACCAAGGTCGTTCAACAAGCAAGGCAACCTCGCCCAGTGTTCTAGACTGAGGCCGTATCCTCGGCACAGGCTCGCGTCACGCTTAAAGCTGCATCGGCGAAGCCGAAACTCTGAAACCAAGACCGAAAACGGCTGGCCAAAATCGACTCAGAAGAGAGAGCCCAAGACGTCCAAAATGACCGAGAGTGGACACTCAACTGCGGAAAGCACCGGCGCTGAACTAACCAGCCCTTGAAAGCACGCAGCGTTCACGGTCAGCCTGCCTGTGGACGGGGCTGAGTTTTTTGGAAGAACCAAAATTCTCTTGAAGTCGCCCGACGAGCTGGAAGGACACAGACGAACTCAGTGACAATACAGTTCATTTATTTCTATATTATGGTCAGCTGCTATCTCATATTTTCATCGGTTTGGATCAGACATTTGCGAATTACTTCATGTAAAGAGGTGGGTTATAAAGTGACTTGCACAAATGAACACAAATACAGACTCAAATAAAATCAAAATTACACTAGCGGTTTAGTGTGATTCCTAATCTACCTAGGTACCCTATCTGGTCGATGATATAAATTGTCAAAAATCGTGCCAGCTGTTGCTGATGAAATATAAAGCAAAATTAGTAGAGTTCACGATATAGAAATGATGTTATTAAAATTATAGTAATATTTCACCTCTTCCAAATCCAAATCAATATTTGCAGACCAAATGTAGAAACGACAAATCCGAATTACTTCGACACAGTTATCTGGTCTAGTTTCACTGATACGAGAACCAGACAGTGCATTTGAGCGAATTATAAAACCGCTCTCGCTTGTTAAAGTCACAAGTGTTGACTCAACTGACGCCCAATACTGGGTGGGCCGGTCTCACCTCGCTCTTTGTTGAACGAGCCGCGCAGCGCCCAAATTTTAAGGTGTTCTGAATACGTTTGCGCTTAGTCAAAATTGTTTTAAATTCACTATTTTTTCTCTCAATTTACGGATTTGTCCAGAAAAGCTGTGTATACGCCAAATGCACTTATTAGAGCTACACACGTTTACAGCCGATGTGCGAGTTTCCAAGCAACCTAACGAAATGGAATTATTCCAATTCTGGACACAATTTAAAAAGAGAGCAAGTCCGTTCAGCTTTATTGCTTTGGCACATAATGCATTCGTAAAACAACATCTGATTTGGTATTGATTACAGATTCGAGAAACAAAAATCGAATCTCAATCTCAATTCTAAAAAAAACACGGCTGAACTGTTAGCAAGAAACCCATCTCTGTTTACTCCAACGTTGCTTACTGTAGCAGTAGACTTGGCTGCGAGTGAATTGTTTTGAATTGATATTTAATTTAAGTAAACACGTCTCAATAAATTTGGTTTCTGAGCATTTAATTCATATTTGCTCGAATTAGTGCTGTTTCTAGAAGAACTGGAAGTTTAGCTCAATAGCTGGCATCGATTGCAGTATGAAAGTGAATCTGCTCTACACATGATCTGGAGTGGTATTAATATCGTCAATATTGAAGAAATTAAATATAACTGCTAAATATTGGCAGATGGAATTTATAAAACGAATCTTTGAAAATTTAATGATTTATCATGCACAGCGCTCAGCTATGGTCTGTTGGCAGTATAATTTAACTAATACACCTAGAATTATAACATTCATACATTTTATTAACATAACATATAATCATTTGCAATTAACCTGGTCTTCAGGTCAATATGCATCCACATACACTTTTAAAGATTAATTCCATATGAGTCAGAAATTAATTTAAGCTGCAATTATCATTGACAGCTTGGTTAGTCCCTGTAGTTGCTAAACAGTAGACTTGAAAGTATTAAGTCAAGTCCAGGTAATTACAGGTGAGTAAACAAATCTAAACTGGTGTTTAAATGACTGTGTAACAGCGGCGCAGCCTCAACATTATTGGTTCAGACCGTCAAGGTGACTGGAATTTGCCAATTTGTGCATTGGGTCTTCATCTGACTATTATGTCAGTGTTCTATGTTGGGTGCCAAATCTGAGTTCAAGTTGTTAAGGTGGATTTAACTAATTTCTGAGTTACTACGAGAGTGATTAGGACTAAAATTCAAATGAACAGAACAAGCTGCAAGTAAAGAGAGCTCACAAAAGTCGGGCTTCTCCTGTAACTCTGTGAAATATTGGAGTTTCATTGTGCCAAGTTTGGGGATAAACAGGTCCGGGTGAGGTCGACAGAATTAGTGCATGTATTGGAGTGAGTTGGAGACGATACAAATGGGTCGGTTGGTGGTAAAACACACAAAAGTATTTTTTGTAGTTTGAGGGACATGTAAATTTGGCTGCTGGAATTGTATTTTTCTGCATTGGCGGCGAAGAGTCTGCCTGTGGTTTTTGGCCGATTCGGCGACTGAATTATTTGTATGTGGACCAAATATGAATACATGAACATATGTGAATATATGAATGTACATTGAATTAGAGAGAATGTTGAATCAGTTTGGATGGGTAGTGTGAAGAAATAGAAAGCGCTGGAATGGGCCGGAGAAGG
Source organism: Hexamita inflata (assembly GCA_963988835.1). Taxonomy (NCBI): domain Eukaryota; phylum Fornicata; order Diplomonadida; family Hexamitidae; genus Hexamita; species Hexamita inflata. The sequence goes on from CAXDID010001235.1 coordinate 537,971, forward strand.
AATTCCGCCACTCCAGCAGGCCGGAAAAGTGTGTGTGGAGTTTCAGCAGGAAAGCGAGCTGAGGCTCAAGTGTTTGGGAAAATGCTTGAAACGGGAAAGCTAAGGATGAGGTCGTTCCGGGCCGGCGCGGATTTTGATTTTTTTTCCTCCACGGTACGGAAAGAGCCTCGCGGCGTTGAGCGCTCAGCCGGTGTAGCGTGTCTCGTTCCGGCTGTAATGCCGGTAGCCTCGGCATGTAGGCCTGCCTTTGTGGGTCTCGGTCCAGGCTGTCCCGTCGACTCCTTCGGTGATGGGCAGGCGTGTAGGTCTGAAGTGCCTGGAACTTGCCCAGCTCGGAGGATAGCTACCGATATCGGGCCGGCGGCTTCAGCGCGGGGTTGTAGCCGTATGTTCTTAGCGTAGCCGCTCCCGTGAGCGTCAGCAGGCAGCGAGCCGTTAGCGGTGTTTAAATTAAATTAGCTGAATCAAGGAGGTGAAGTGGAAATATAAGAAAACCGCGTATTATCAAATATAGAGCAACTTAAAAGCCAGCACACTTTAAATGGCCAAGACAAATGTCGCATCCACCATATGGCGTTGGGTATACACGAGTAGACATGAAGTAGGCAAGTAATTTAAAGCTCAAATAGTATCACACTGCAAGCTCACAGGGGCTAGAGACAGAACAGATAATACAGCACATCACTAAATAGCAACTCGACTCCAGACTCCAGTGCCAGAGGCCAAGAGGACCCAGGCCATCACAAACAAGCCAGACAGCACGTAGTTACATTTAACACGAGAACCTCAATACGCTAAGGAAACCGCAGAGTCGAGCCAACTTCTGACTCCAACCAGAACAAGAGAACCTGTCCCATTATCTTCATAGCGCCTGCGGCTTACAAATTTTCACCGATAAACACAGAACCGAACAAGATCCGATACGGGAAGCCTCGAACCGATCTCATGATCAGCACTTGGTCAGCTCCAGAACCCGCTGACAAGAACGCGCGTTCCAAGAACACGGAAGGCCAGGACGACAGGCTACGGCAGCTGATAAAGAACCGCTCAAAGCTCCATGTACTCTGATAGGCGGCCAGAAGATTCTGATCAGAACACCTCAGCAGCGAGATTGAAGCTTAGAGCGCTGGAAAGGCTCGGCTAAACACACTGAACGAGCCGAGAGCTTTAAACTGTCCCGAGGAACCGGAGGTTGAACAGCTTGCACGACACCCGTACCAACAGCATATGTAGGACATGAACACGACCAAAAACAGACGCTGCCACTTTGGTCTCGTCACATCACTAAGGTCGTTCAACAAGCAAGCAACCTCGCCCAGTGTTCTAGACTGAGCCTGTAGTCCTCGGCACAGGCTCGCGTCAATGCTTAAAGCCGCATCGAAGCCGAAACTCTGAAACCAAGACCGAAAACGGCTGGCCAAAATCGACTCAGAAGAGAGAGCCCAAGACGTCCAAATGACCGAGAGTGTGCGGAAAAGCACCGGCGCTGAACCAACTAGCTCTTGAAAGCACGCAACGTCAGCCTGCCTGTGGACGGGGCTGAAAGTGGAAGAACCAAAATTCTCTTGAAGTCGCCCGACGAGCTGGAAGGACACAGACGAACTCAGTGACAATACAGTTCATTTATTTCTATATTATGGTCAGTTGCCATCTCATATTTTCATCGGTTTGATCAGACATTTGGTGAATTACTATGTAAAGAGGGTTAAAGTGACTTGGTACAGACTCAAATAAATCTCAAAATTACACTTAGCGTTTAGTGGATTCCTAATCTACCTAGGTACCCTATCTACCGATGATATAAATTGTCAAATCGTGCCAGCTTGCTGCTGATGAAATATAAAGCAAAATTAGTAGAGTTCACGATATAGAAATGATGTTAAAACTATAGTAATATTTCACCTCTTTCCAAATCCAAATCAATATTTGCAGACCAAATGTAGAAACGACAAATCCGGAATTACTTCGACACAGTTATCTGGTCTAGTTCACTGGGATACGAGAACCAGACAGTGCATTTGAGCGAATTATAAAACCGCTCTCGCTTGTTAAAGTCACGCGTTGACTCAACTGACTAATACTGCGGCCGGTCTCACCTCGCTCTTTGTTGAATCCAGCTTTCCAAATTTAAGGTGTTCTGAATACGTTTGCGCTTAGTCAAAATTGTTTTAAATTCACTATTTTTCTTCACCTCATTGGATTTGTCCAGAAAAGCTGTGTATACGCTAAATGCACCCTATTAGAGCTACACGTTTTAGTTTCACAACCAACTGGAATTATTCCAATTCTGGACACACTTAAAAGAGAGCAAGTCCGTTCAGCTTTATTGCTTTGGCACATAATGGTAAACAACATCTGATTTGGTATTGATTACAGATTCGAGAAACAAATCGAATCTCAATCTCAATTCTAAAACACGGCTGAACTGTTAGCAAGAAACCCATCTCGTTTACCCAATACTGTAGCAGAGCTATGAGTGAATTGTTTTTGAATTGATATTTAATTCTATAAATACGTCTCACAAATTTGCTTTCGAGCATTTAATTCATTTGCTCGAATTAAGTGCTGTTTCTAGAAGAACTGGAAGTTTAGCTCAATATTGGCATCGATTGCAAATCTGCTCTTACATGATCTGGAGGGTATTAATATCGTCACTATTGAAGAAAATTAAATATAACTTCGCTAAATATTGGCAGAGATGGAATTTCTATAAACGAATCTTTGAAAATTTAATGATTAATATGCACAGCGCTCAGCTGGCGGTCTGTTGGCAGTATAATTTAACTAATACACCTAGAATTATAAATATCTATACATTTTATTAACATAACATATAAATCACAATTAACTCGTCTTCAGGGTCAATATGCTTTAAAGATTAATTCCATATGAGTCAGAAATTAATTTTAAGCTGTAATTATCATTGATGAGCGGTTAGTCCCTGTAGTTACAAAACAGTAGACTCTGGTGGCTAAGTCAAGTCCAGGTAATTACAGGTGAGTAAACAAATCTAAACTGGTGTTTAAATGACTGTGTAACAGCGGCGCAGCCTCAACATTATTGGTTCAGACCGTCAAGGTGACTGAATTAAGCCAATTTGCATTGGGTCTCAGAAATTATTATGTCAGTGTTCTATGTTGGGTGCCAAATCTGAGTTCAAGTTGTTAAGGTGGATTTAACTAATTTCTGAGTTACTACGAGAGTGATTAGACCAAAATTCAAATGAACAGAACAAGCTGCAAGTAAAGTGAGAGGTAGGCAGACTCCAGTGCCAGAGGCCAAGAGGACCCAGGCCAACTACAAACAAGCCAGACAGCACGTAGTTACATTTAACACGAGAACCTCAATACGCTAAGGAAACCGCAGAGTCGAGCCAACTTCTGACTCCAACCAGAACAAGAGAACCTGTCCCACATCTTTATAGCGCCTGCAGCCTGCAAATTTTCACCGATAAGCACCGAAACCAAGCAAGATCCGACACGGGACGCCTCGAGCCGATCTCATGATCAACACTTGGCCAACTCCAGCACCAGCTGATAAGAACGCGCGCAATTCCAAGAACGCGAAAGCCAGGACGACGGCAGCTGGATAAAGAACCGCTCAAAGCCCATGTACTCTGATCAAAAGAGGCGGCTAGAAGATTCTGATCAGAACACTCACGCGAGCTGAAGCTTAGAGCGCTGGAAAGTGCTCGCTAAACACAGCACTGGAACGAGCCGAGAGCTTTAAACTGTCCTGAAACTGAGACAACTCATTGTTGAACAGGCCAACACACCAGACCAACAGACCAAACCACGCGGGACATGCAGACCAAAACAGATGCTGCCACTTTGGTCTCGCCTGCTATCACCAAGGTCGTCTCAACGCTGCCGCAACCTGCCTGTGTTCTAGACTGAGGCCGTATCCTCGGCACAGGCTCGCGTCACGCTTAGCTGCATCGGCGAAGCCGAAACTCTGAAACCAAGCACCGAAAAAACGGCTGGCCAAATCGACCAGAAGAGAGAGCCCAAGACGTCCAAAATGACCGAGAGTGGACACTCAACTGCGGAAAGCACCGGCGCTGAACTAACCAGCTCGTGAAAGCACGCAGCGTTCACGGTCAGCCTGCCTGTGGACGGGGCTGAGTTTTTTGGAAGAACCAAAATTCTCTTGAAGTCGCCCGACGAGCTGGAAGGACACAGACGAACTCAGTGACAATACAGTTCATTTATTTCTATATTATGGTCAGCTGCTATCTCATATTTTCATCGGTTTGGATCAGACATTTGCGAATTACTTCATGTAAAGAGGTGGGTTATAAAGTGACTTGCACAAATGAACACAAATACAGACTCAAATAAAATCAAAATTACACTAGCGTTTAGTGTGATTCCTAATCTACCTAGGTACCCTATCTGGTCGATGATATAAATTGTCAAAATCGTGCCAGCTTGCTGCTGATGAAATATAAAGCAAAATTAGTAGAGTTCACGATATAGAAATGATGTTATTAAAATTATAGTAATATTTCACCTCTTTCCAAATCCAAATCAATATTTGCAGACCAAATGTAGAAACGACAAATCCGAATTACTTCGACACAGTTATCTGGTCTAGTTCACTGATACGAGAACCAGACAGTGCATTTGAGCGAATTATAAAACCGCTCTCGCTTGTTAAAGTCACAAGTGTTGACTCAACTGACGCCCAATACTGGGTGGGCCGGTCTCACCTCGCTCTTTGTTGAATCCAGCCGCGCAGCGCTTCCAAATTTTAAGGTGTTCTGAATACGTTTGCGCTTAGTCAAAATTGTTTTAAATTCACTATTTTTTCTCTCAATTTACGGATTTGTCCAGAAAAGCTGTGTATACGCCAAATGCACTTATTAGAGCTACACGTTTACAGCCGATGTGCGAGTTTCCACAACCTAACGAAATGGAATTATTCCAATTCTGGACACAATTTAAAAGAGAGCAAGTCCGTTCAGCTTTATTGCTTTGGCACATAATGCATTCGTAAAACAACATCTGGATTTGGTATTCATTACAGATTCGAGAAACAAAATCGAATCTCAATCTCAATCTCTAAAAAACACGGCTGAACTGTTAGCAAGAAACCCATCTCTGTTTACTCCAACGTTGTTTACTGTAGCAGTAGACTTGGCTGCGAGTGAATTGTTTTTGAATTGATATTTAATTTAAGTAAATACGTCTCACAAATTTGGTTTCTGAGCATTTAATTCATATTTGCTCGAATTAGTGCTGTTTCTAGAAGAACTGGAAGTTTAGCTCAATAGCTGGCATCGATTGCAGTATGAAAGTGAATCTGCTCTTACATGATCTGGAGTGGTATTATATCGTCAATATTGAAGAAATTAAATATAACTGCTAAATATTGGCAGATAAATTTATAAACGAATCTTTTGAAAATTTAATGATTTAATATGCACAGCGCTCGCTGGCGGTCTGTTGGCAGTATACTTAACTAATACACCTAGAATTATAACATTCATACATTTTATTAACATAACATATAAATCACTTTGCAATTAACCTGGTCTTCAGGTCAATATGCATCCACATACACTTTTTAAAGATTAATTCCATATGAGTCAGAAATTAATTCTAAGCTGCAATTATCATTGGATGAGCTTGGTTAGTCCCTCAGTAGTTGGCTAAACAGTAGACTTGAAAGTGTATTAAGTCAAGTCCAGGTAATTACAGGTGAGTAAACAAATCTAAACTGGTGTTTAAATGACTGTGTAATAGCGGCGCAGCCTCAACATTATTGGTTCAGACCGTCAAGGTGATCGGAATTAATGCCGAATTTGTGCATTGGGTCTTCATCTGACTATTATGTCAGTGTTCTATGTTGGGTGCCAAATCTGAGTTCAAGTTGTTAAGGTGGATTTAACTAATTCTGAGTTACTACGAGAGTGATTAGACCAAAATTCAAATGAACAGAACAAGCTGCAAGTAAAGTGAGAGCTCTAAAGTCGGGCTTCTCCTGTAACTCTGTAGCTGGTTGAGTTTCATTGTGTCAGTTTGGGGATAAATCAGGTCCGTGAGGTCGACAGGAATTAGTGCATGTATTGGAGTGAGTTGGAGACGACAATAAATGGGTCGGTTGGTGGCAGCAACACATTGCAAAAGTATTTTTGTAGTTTGAGGACATGGTAGCTGCTGGAATTGTATTTTCTCTGCATTGGCGGCGAAGAGTCTGCCTGTGGTTTTTGGCTGGATTCGGCGACTGAATTATTTGTGTATGTGACCAAATATGAATACATGAAATATGTGAATATATGAATGTACATTGAATTAGAGAGAATGTTGAATCAGTTTGATGGGTAGTGAAGAAATAGAAAGCGCTGGAATGGGCCGGAGAAGGTGGGCTCTGCCACTCCAGCAGGCCGGAAAAGTGTGTGCGTGAGTTTCAGCAGGGAAAGCGAGCTGGAGGCCGCGTTTGGGAAAATGCCGGAAACGGAAAGCTAAGGATGAGGTCGTTGGGCCGGCGCGGGATTTTGTAATTTTTTCTTCCTCCACGGTAGTACGGAAAGAGCTCTCGCGGCGTTGAGCGCTCAGCCGGTGTAGCGTGTCTCGTTCGGGCCTGTAACATGCCGGTAGCCTCGGCATGTAGGTCTCACCTTTGTGGGTCTCGGTCCAGGCTGTCCCGTCGACTCTTCTTCGGTGATGGCGGGCGTGTGGTCAGGAAGTGCCTCGAACTTGCCCAGCCTGGAGGATAGCTGGCCGATATCGGGCCGGCGGCTTCAGCGCGGGGTTGTGGCGCCGTATCAGCGAGTTCTAGCGCGTTAGCCGCCCTGTGAGCGCGCGTCAGCAGGCAGCGAGCCGTTGGCGGTGTTAAATTAAATTAGCTGAATCATGAGGTGAAGTGGAAATATAAGAAAACCGCGTATTATCAAATATAGAGCAACTTAAAAAGCCAGCACACTTTAAATGGCCAAGACAAAATGTCGTCATACCACCATATGGCGTTGGTACACGAGTAGACATGAAGTAGGCAAGTAATTTAAAGCTCAAATAGTATCACACGCAAGCTCACAGGCTAGACAGAGCAGATAATACAGCACATCACTAAATAGCAACTCGACTCCAGACTCAGTGCCAGAGGCCAAGAGGACCCAGGCCAACTACAAACAAGCCAGACAGCACGTAGTTACATTTAACACGAGAACCTCAATACGCTAAGGAAACCGCAGAGTCGAGCCAACTCTGACTCCAACCAGAACAAGAGAACCTGTCCCACATCTTCATAGCGCCTGCGGCTTGCCAAATTTTCACCGATAAACACAGAAACCGAACAAGATCCGATACGGGAAGCCTCGAACCGATCTCATGATCAGCACTTGGTCAGCCCAGAACCCGCTGACAAGAACGCGCAATTCCAAGAACACGAAGGTTGACGACAGAAGCTACGGCAGCTGGATAAAGAACCGCTCAAGCTCCATGTACTCTGATCAAAAGAGGCGGCCAGAAGATTCTGATCAGGAACACTCAGCACGCGAGCTGAAGCTAGAGCGCTGAAAGGCTCGGCTAAACACAGCACTGAACGAGCCGAGAGCTTTAAACTGTCCCGAGTGAACCGGAGACAACTCATTGTTGAACAGCTTTCTGCACGACACCAGACCAACAGACCAAACCACATATGTAGGACATGAACACGACCAAAACAGACGCCGCCACTTTGGTCTCGCCTGCTATCACCAAGGTCGTTCAACAAGCAGGCAACCTCGCCCAGTGTTCTAGACTGAGGCCGTGTCCTCGACACAAGCTCGCGCCACGCTTAAAGCTGCAGCGGCGAAGCCGAAACTCTGAAACCAAGAGCTAAAACGGCTAGCCAAAATCGACTCAGAAGAGAGAGCCGAAGTCGTCCAAAATGACCGAGAGCGAACACTCAACTACGGAAAGCACCGGCGCTGAACTAACCAGCTCTTGAAAGTCCATGGCGTTCACGGTCAGCCGGCCTGTGGACGGGGCTGAGTTCTTGGGTAGAACCAGAACTCTCTTGAAGTCGCTCAGACGAGCTGGAAGGACACAGACGAACTCAGTGACAATACAGTTCATTTATTTCTATATTATGGCCAGCTGCTATCTCATATTTTCATTGGTTTGGATCAGACTTTTGTGGATTACTTCATGTAAAGAGGTGGGTTATAAAGTGACTTGCACAAATGAACACAAATACAGACACAAATAAAATCAAAATTACACTAACTTTTCCTAGGTAACTTAACCACCCTATCTGGCCGATGATATAAATTGTCAAAATCGTGCCAGCTTGCTGCTGATGAAATATAAAGCAAAATTAGTAGAGTTCACGATATAGAAATGATGTTATTAAAATTATAGTAATATTTCACCTCTTTCCAAATCCAAATCAATATTTGCAGACCAAATGTAGAAACGACAAATCCGAATTACTTCGACACAGTTATCTGGTCTAGTTCACTGATACGAGAACCATACAGTGCATTTGAGCAAATTATAAAACCGCTCTCGCTTGTTAAAGTCACAAGTGTTGACTCAACTGACGCCCAATACTGGGTGGGCCGGTCTCACCTCGCTCTTTGTTGAATCCAGCCGCGCAGCGCTTCCAAATTTTAAGGTGTTCTGAATACGTTTGCGCTTAGTCAAAATTGTTTTAAATTCACTATTTTTTCTCTCAATTTACGGATTTGTCCAGAAAAGCTGTGTATACGCCAAATGCACTTATTTGAGCTACACGTTTACAGCCGATGTGCAAGTTTCCACAACCTAACGAAATGGAATTATTCCAATTCCGGACACAATCTAAAAGAGAGCGAGTCCGTTCAGCTTTATTGCTTTGGCCGATAATGCATTCGTAAAACAACATCTGGATTTGGTATTGATTACAGATTCGAGAAACAAAATCGAATCTCAATCTCAATCTCTAAAAAACACGGCTGAACTGTTAGCAAGAAACCCATCTCTGTTTACTCCAACGTTGTTTACTGTAGCAGTAGACTTGGCTGCGAGTGAATTGTTTTTGAATTGATATTTAATTTAAGTAAATACGTCTCACAAATTTGGTTTCTGAGCATTTAATTCATATTTGCTCGAATTAGTGCTGTTTCTAGAAGAACTGGAAGTTTAGCTCAATAGCTGGCATCGATTGCAGTATGAAAGTGAATCTGCTCTTACATGATCTGGAGTGGTATTAATATCGTCAATATTGATGAAATTAAATATAACTGCTAAATATTGGCAGATGGAATTTATAAACGAATCTTTGAAAATTTAATGATTTAATATGCACAGCGCTCAGCTGGCGGTCTGTTGGCAGTATAATTTAACTAATACACCTAGAATTATAACATTCATACATTTTATTAACATAACATATAAATCACTTTGCAATTAACCTGGTCTTCAGGTCAATATGCATCCACATACACTTTTTAAAGATTAATTCCATATGAGTCAGAAATTAATTCTAAGCTGCAATTATCATTGGATGAGCTTGGTTAGTCACTGTAGTTGGCTAAACAGTAGACTTGAAAGTGTATTAAGTCAAGTCCAGGTAATTACAGGTGAGTAAACAAATCTAAACTGGTGTTTAAATGACTGCGTAATAGCGGCGCAGCCTCAACATTATTGGTTCAGACCGTCAAGGTGACTGGAATTAATGCCAATTTGTGCATTGGGTCTTCACCTGACTATTATGTCAGTGTTCTATGTTGGGTGCCAAATCTGAGTTCAAGTTGTTAAGGTGGATTTAACTAATTTCTGAGTTACTACGAGAGTGATTTGACCAAAATTCAAATGAACAGAACAAGCTGCAAGTAAAGTGAGAGCTCGCTAAAGTCGGGCTTCTCCTCTAACTCTGTAGCTGGTTGAGTTTCATTGTGTCAGTTTGGGGATAAATCACGTCCGTGAGGTCGACAGGAATTAGTGCATGTATTGGAGTGAGTTGGAGACGACACAAAAGGGTCGGTTGGTGGCGGGCAACACATTGCAAAAGTATTTTTTGTAGTTTGGAGGGACATGAAATTTGGCTGCTGGAATTGTATTTTCTCTGCATTGGCGGCGAAGAGTCTGCCTGTGGTTTTTGGCTGGATTCGGCGACTGAATTATTTGTGTATGTGACCAAATATGAATACATGAAATATGTGAATATATGAATGTACATTGAATTAGAGAGAATGTTGAATCAGTTTGGATGGGTAGTGTGAAGAAATAGAAAGCGCTGGAATGGGCCGGAGAAGCGGTGGGCTCTGCCACTCCAGCAGGCCGGAAAAGTGTGTGCGTGGAGTTTCAGCAGGGAAAGCGAGCTGGAGGCCTGGGAGATTGGGAAAATGCCGGAAACGGGAAAGCTAAGGATGAGGTCGTTCGGGCCGGCGCGGGATTTTGTAATTTTTTCTTCCTCCACGATAGTACGGAAAGAGCCTCGCGGCGTTGAGCGCTCAGCCGGTGTAGCGTGTCTCGTTCGGGCCTGTAACATGCCGGTAGCCTCGGCATGTAGGCCTCGCCTTTGTGGGTCTCGGTCCAGGCTGTCCCGTCGACTCCTTCGGTGATGGGTAGGCGTGTAGGTCTGGAAGTGCTCGAACTTGCCCAGCTCGGAGGATAGCTGGCCGATATCGGGCCGGCGGCTTCAGCGCGGGTTTGTGGCGCCGTATCAGCGAGTTCTTAGCGCGTTAGCCGCCCTGTGAGCGCGCGTCAGCAGGCAGCGAGCCGTTAGCGGGTGTTTAAATTAAATCAGCTGAATCATGAGGTGAAGTGGAAATATAAGAAAACCGCGTATTATCAAATATAGAGCAACTTAAAAAGCCAGCACACTTTAAATGGCCAAGACAAATGTCGCATCCACCATATGGCGTTGGGCACACGAGTAGACATGAAACAGGCAACCAATTTAAAGCACAAATAGTATCACACGCAAGCTCACAGGGGCTAGACAGAACAGATAATACAGCACATCACTAAATAGCAACTCGACTCCAGACTCCAGTGCCAGAGGCCAAGAAGACCCAGGCCAACTACAAACAAGCCAGACAGCACGTAGTTACATTTAACACGAGAACCTCAATACGCTAAGGAAACCGCAGAGTCGAGCCAACTTCTGACTCCAACCAGAACAAGAGAACCTGTCCCACATCTTCATAGCGCCTGCGGCTTACAAATTTTCACCGATAAACACAGAAACCGAACAAGATCCGATACGGGAAGCCTCGAACAGATCTCATGATCAGCACTTGGTCAGCTCCAGAACCCGCTGACAAGAACGCGCGCAATTCCAAGAACACGAAGGCCAGGACGACAGAAGCTACGGCAGCTGGATAAAGAACCGCTCAAAGCTCCATGTACTCTGATCAAAAGAGGCGGCCAGAAGATTCTGATCAGAACCACCTCAGCAACGCGAGCTGAAGCTTAGAGCGCTGGAAAGGCTCGGCTAAACACAGCACTGGAACGAGCTGAGAGCTTTAAACTGTCCCGAGGAACGGAGACAACTCATTGTTGAACAGCTTGCACGACACCAGACCAACAGACCAAACCATATGTAGGACATGAACACGACCAAAACAGACGCCGCCACTTTGGTCTCGCCTGCTATCACCAAGGTCGTTCAACAAGCAAGGCTCCTCGCCCAGTGTTCTAGACTGAGGCCGTATCCTCGGCACAGGCTCGCGTCACGCTTAAAGCTGCGAAGCCGAAATCTGAAACCAAGACCGAAACGGCTGGCCAAAATCGACTCAAAGAGAGAGCCCAAGACGTCCAAAATGACCGAGAGTGGACACTCAACTGCGTGAAAGCACCGGCGCTGAACTAACCAGCTCTGAAAGCACGCAGCGTTCACGGTCAGCCTGCCTGTGGAGGCTGAGTTTTTTTGGAAGAACCAAAATTCTCTTGAAGTCGCCCGACGAGCTGAAGGACACAGACGAACTCAGTGACAATACAGTTCATTTATTTCTATATTATGGTCAGCTGCTATCTCATATTTTCATCGGTTTGGATCAGACATTTGCGAATTACTTCATGTAAAGAGGTGGGTTATAAAGTGACTTGCACAAATGAACACAAATACAGACTCAAATAAAATCAAAATTACACTAGCGTTTAGTGTGATTCCTAATCTACCTAGGTACCCTATCTGGTCGATGATATAAATTGTCAAAATCGTGCCAGCTTGCTGCTGATGAAATATAAAGCAAAATTAGTAGAGTTCACGATATAGAAATGATGTTATTAAAATTATAGTAATATTTCACCTCTTTCCAAATCCAAATCAATATTTGCAGACCAAATGTAGAAACGACAAACTGAATTATTTCGACACAGTGTTGTCTGGTCTAGTTCACTGATACGAGAACCAGACAGCGCATTTGAGCGAATTATAAACCGCTCTCGCTTGTTAAAGTCACAAGTGTTGACTCAACTGACGCCCAATACGGTGGGCCGGTCTCACCTCGCTCTTTGTTGAACGAGCCGCGCAGCGCTTTCCAAATTTAAGGTGTTCTGAATGTTTGCGCTTAGTCAAAATTGTTTTAAATTCACTATTTTTTCTCTCAATTTACGGATTTGTCCAGAAAAGCTGTGTATACGCCAAATGCACTTATTAGAGCTACACGTTTACAGCCGATGTGCGAGTTTCCACAACCTAACGAAATGGAATTATTCCAATTCTGGACAATTTAAAAGAGAGCAAGTCCGTTCAGCTTTATTGCTTTTGGCACATATAATGCATTCGTAAAAAACAACATCTGATTTGGTATTGATTACAGATTCGAGAAACAAAATCGAATCTCAATCTCAATCTCTAAAAACACGGCTGAACTGTTAGCAAGAAACCCATCTCTGTTTACATCAACGTTGTTTACTGTAGCAGTAGACTTGGCTGCGAGTGAATTGTTTTGAATTGATATTTAATTTGGTAAATACGTCTCACAAATTTGGTTTCTGAGCATTTAATTCATATTTGCTCAATTAGTGCTGTTTCTAGAAGAACTGGAAGTTTAGCTCAATAGCTGGCATCGATTGCAGTATGAAAGTGAATCTGCTCTTACATGATCTGGAGTGGTATATATCGTCAATATTGAAGAAATTAAATATAACTGCTAAATATTGGCAGATAAATTTATAAACGAATCTTTTGAAAATTTAATGATTTAATATGCACAGCGCTCGCTGGCGGTCTGTTGGCAGTATACTTAACTAATACACCTAGAATTATAACATTCATACATTTTATTAACATAACATATAAATCACTTTGCAATTAACCTGGTCTTCAGGTCAATATGCATCCACATACACTTTTTAAAGATTAATTCCATATGAGTCAGAAATTAATTCTAAGCTGCAATTATCATTGGATGAGCTTGGTTAGTCCCTCAGTAGTTGGCTAAACAGTAGACTTGAAAGTGTATTAAGTCAAGTCCAGGTAATTACAGGTGAGTAAACAAATCTAAACTGGTGTTTAAATGACTGTGTAATAGCGGCGCAGCCTCAACATTATTGGTTCAGACCGTCAAGGTGATCGGAATTAATGCCGAATTTGTGCATTGGGTCTTCATCTGACTATTATGTCAGTGTTCTATGTTGGGTGCCAAATCTGAGTTCAAGTTGTTAAGGTGGATTTAACTAATTCTGAGTTACTACGAGAGTGATTAGACCAAAATTCAAATGAACAGAACAAGCTGCAAGTAAAGTGAGAGCTCTAAAGTCGGGCTTCTCCTGTAACTCTGTAGCTGGTTGAGTTTCATTGTGTCAGTTTGGGGATAAATCAGGTCCGTGAGGTCGACAGGAATTAGTGCATGTATTGGAGTGAGTTGGAGACGACAATAAATGGGTCGGTTGGTGGCAGCAACACATTGCAAAAGTATTTTTGTAGTTTGAGGACATGGTAGCTGCTGGAATTGTATTTTCTCTGCATTGGCGGCGAAGAGTCTGCCTGTGGTTTTTGGCTGGATTCGGCGACTGAATTATTTGTGTATGTGACCAAATATGAATACATGAAATATGTGAATATATGAATGTACATTGAATTAGAGAGAATGTTGAATCAGTTTGATGGGTAGTGAAGAAATAGAAAGCGCTGGAATGGGCCGGAGAAGGTGGGCTCTGCCACTCCAGCAGGCCGGAAAAGTGTGTGCGTGAGTTTCAGCAGGGAAAGCGAGCTGGAGGCCGCGTTTGGGAAAATGCCGGAAACGGAAAGCTAAGGATGAGGTCGTTGGGCCGGCGCGGGATTTTGTAATTTTTTCTTCCTCCACGGTAGTACGGAAAGAGCTCTCGCGGCGTTGAGCGCTCAGCCGGTGTAGCGTGTCTCGTTCGGGCCTGTAACATGCCGGTAGCCTCGGCATGTAGGTCTCACCTTTGTGGGTCTCGGTCCAGGCTGTCCCGTCGACTCTTCTTCGGTGATGGCGGGCGTGTGGTCAGGAAGTGCCTCGAACTTGCCCAGCCTGGAGGATAGCTGGCCGATATCGGGCCGGCGGCTTCAGCGCGGGGTTGTGGCGCCGTATCAGCGAGTTCTAGCGCGTTAGCCGCCCTGTGAGCGCGCGTCAGCAGGCAGCGAGCCGTTGGCGGTGTTAAATTAAATTAGCTGAATCATGAGGTGAAGTGGAAATATAAGAAAACCGCGTATTATCAAATATAGAGCAACTTAAAAAGCCAGCACACTTTAAATGGCCAAGACAAAATGTCGTCATACCACCATATGGCGTTGGTACACGAGTAGACATGAAGTAGGCAAGTAATTTAAAGCTCAAATAGTATCACACGCAAGCTCACAGGCTAGACAGAGCAGATAATACAGCACATCACTAAATAGCAACTCGACTCCAGACTCAGTGCCAGAGGCCAAGAGGACCCAGGCCAACTACAAACAAGCCAGACAGCACGTAGTTACATTTAACACGAGAACCTCAATACGCTAAGGAAACCGCAGAGTCGAGCCAACTCTGACTCCAACCAGAACAAGAGAACCTGTCCCACATCTTCATAGCGCCTGCGGCTTGCCAAATTTTCACCGATAAACACAGAAACCGAACAAGATCCGATACGGGAAGCCTCGAACCGATCTCATGATCAGCACTTGGTCAGCCCAGAACCCGCTGACAAGAACGCGCAATTCCAAGAACACGAAGGTTGACGACAGAAGCTACGGCAGCTGGATAAAGAACCGCTCAAGCTCCATGTACTCTGATCAAAAGAGGCGGCCAGAAGATTCTGATCAGGAACACTCAGCACGCGAGCTGAAGCTAGAGCGCTGAAAGGCTCGGCTAAACACAGCACTGAACGAGCCGAGAGCTTTAAACTGTCCCGAGTGAACCGGAGACAACTCATTGTTGAACAGCTTTCTGCACGACACCAGACCAACAGACCAAACCACATATGTAGGACATGAACACGACCAAAACAGACGCCGCCACTTTGGTCTCGCCTGCTATCACCAAGGTCGTTCAACAAGCAGGCAACCTCGCCCAGTGTTCTAGACTGAGGCCGTATCCTCGGCACAGGCTCGCGTCACGCTTAAAGCTGCATCGGCGAAGCCGAAACTCTGAAACCAGAGACCGAAACGGCTGGCCAAAATCGACTCAGTAGAGAGCCCAAGACGTCCAAAAACCGAGAGCGAACACTCAACTACGGAAACCACCGGCGCTGAACTAACCAGCTCTTGAAAGCACGTTCACGTTCGGTCAGCCTGCCTGTGGACGGGGCTGAGTTTTGGAAAGAAGAAAATTCTCTTGAAGTCGCCGACGAGCTGGAAGGACACAGACGAACTCAGTGACAATACAGTTCATTTATTTCTATATTATGGTCAGCGTTATCTCATATTTTCATCAGTTTGGATCAGACATTTGCGAATTATCATGTAAAGAGGTGGGTTATAAAGTGACTTGCACAAATGAACACAAATACAGACTCAAATAAAATCAAAATTACACTAGCGTTTAGTGTGATTCCTAATCTACCTAGGTACCTATCTGGTCGATGATATAAATTGTCAAATCGTGCCAGCTTCGTTGCTGCTGATGAAATATAAAAAGCAAAATTAGTAGAGTTCACGATATAGAAATGATGTTATTAAAATTATAGTAATATTTCACCTCTTTCCAAATCCAAATCAATATTTGCAGACCAAATGTAGAAACGACAAATCCGAATTACTTCGACACAGTTATCTGGTCTAGTTCACTGATACGAGAACCAGACAGTGCATTTGAGCGAATTATAAAACCGCTCTCGCTTGTTAAAGTCACAAGTGTTGACTCAACTGACGCCCAATACTGGGTGGGCCGGTCTCACCTCGCTCTTTGTTGAATCCAGCCGCGCAGCGCTTCCAAATTTTAAGGTGTTCTGAATACGTTTGCGCTTAGTCAAAATTGTTTTAAATTCACTATTTTTTCTCTCAATTTACGGATTTGTCCAGAAAAGCTGTGTATACGCCAAATGCACTTATTAGAGCTACACGTTTACAGCCGATGTGCGAGTTTCCACAACCTAACGAAATGGAATTATTCCAATTCTGGACACAATTTAAAAGAGAGCAAGTCCGTTCAGCTTTATTGCTTTGGCACATAATGCATTCGTAAAACAACATCTGGATTTGGTATTCATTACAGATTCGAGAAACAAAATCGAATCTCAATCTCAATCTCTAAAAAACACGGCTGAACTGTTAGCAAGAAACCCATCTCTGTTTACTCCAACGTTGTTTACTGTAGCAGTAGACTTGGCTGCGAGTGAATTGTTTTTGAATTGATATTTAATTTAAGTAAATACGTCTCACAAATTTGGTTTCTGAGCATTTAATTCATATTTGCTCGAATTAGTGCTGTTTCTAGAAGAACTGGAAGTTTAGCTCAATAGCTGGCATCGATTGCAGTATGAAAGTGAATCTGCTCTTACATGATCTGGAGTGGTATTAATATCGTCAATATTGAAGAAATTAAATATAACTGCTAAATATTGGCAGATGGAATTTATAAACGAATCTTTGAAAATTTAATGATTTAATATGCACAGCGCTCAGCTGGCGGTCTGTTGGCAGTATAATTTAACTAATACACCTAGAATTATAACATTCATACATTTTATTAACATAACATATAAATCACTTTGCAATTAACCTGGTCTTCAGGTCAATATGCATCCACATACACTTTTTAAAGATTAATTCCATATGAGTCAGAAATTAATTCTAAGCTGCAATTATCATTGGATGAGCTTGGTTAGTCCCTGTAGTTGGCTAAACAGTAGACTTGAAAGTGTATTAAGTCAAGTCCAGGTAATTACAGGCGAGTAAACAAATCTAAACTGGTGTTTAAATGACTGTGTAATAGCGGCGCAGCCTCAACATTATTGGTTCAGACCGTCAAGGTGACTGGAATTAATGCCAATTTGTGCATTGGGTCTTCATCTGACTATTATGTCAGTGTTCTATGTTGGGTGCCAAATCTGAGTTCAAGTTGTTAAGGTGGATTTAACTAATTTCTGAGTTACTAC